>CAKAOH010021594.1:0-55481 GCA_916701665.1 Sebastiscus tertius | reverse complement strand
TAAACACTAAATGTCATGGTGTCTTGTACTTGCTTCAGGAGGGCTCCGTCAGACCAGTACTGGAATGTATTGATCTGCTGAGTGATAATGAGGATGAGGGATGTTCGTCATCGGCAGGCACGGTGAGTGGCTATATAGAAGAACACTTTTTTTATTATTATTAGATAAATGGTGTCCGTCTAGAGTTTTCTGAAATTGTGGTGTGTTTTATTCTCCTGTAGATCGAGGATAAAATCACCCGCCATAAAGCGCATGTTACATCGACACTGGACAGACTAGCACACCAGGTGGCCCAGGAGAAAAAGGAAAGATTAGATAAATGTAGAGCGTTCAAGGTAAGTTTGCTTCAAAATAAATTGAGCTGTTGTTGTTTGTTAGACTGTAATTAAATTATAACATATTTGGAGGTATCTTTATCAGACCATTGTCTTTAATTGGTTTTTCCATCTAGCATTTAAAAGCAAAATGACTTGGGCACTTTTAAAAAAAAAAAAAAAAAAACACAAAATAATATAGTAAGCAAAAAAGGTTGCAATGCATACTTTATAGTTACTACTTTCATAATTTATGTTATCAGTACTGAGATAACTGTATTCTCAGGGCCGGCTTAAGGCATAGGCCATAAAGGCGGTCGCCCAGGGCACCATCTTCTGGAGGGCGCTGGTCACCCTCTAAAAAAAAATATAAAAAATATAAAAAATATTAAAAAATTGCTGGTGGGCACCCTTGCTCATTTTCTGCATTGAGGTAACAAATGAACAAATAAAGAAATACACTTTTCACCCCTGTAACTCTCTTTCTCACACTTTTTCAATTGTAGTGAAACTGAGTAAACATTTTTATGCCAACTATAACAGGGACCAATTGTTTATTTATATTATAATAAACAGTTATTTATGAAAATAAAAATCTTCATTTATCTCTTAAAACTAATGTGATGTTTGATGTGTGTTGCGGTTTACAGGGTTCAACCCCCCAGAACCCAAATCCAAATTTTGCCAAGAGCACCAAAAGGGTTTGAGCCGCTAACTAATTCTAGTGTTTCCAACCAAACATTCACATTTGTCCAGCGCAACATCATCACTTTGGTAAAGGAAAAAAAAAACATCACCTCATGCAGTCTGTGGGATCTACCTTAAATCAATTGCATGATCACATTACAACTGCTGAGTGGTGAAATATTATCAATACATAATATTTTATATATAAACTACTACTACTGTGCTTGTGGAAAGCAAAGTCCAGTGTGTCGCTTCAGTGCTACCAAAACCTCATTAACAACTCCATAGCCAACCTTTTTTTTATTTTAAGAGTAGTTTTGACTATAAATGCTCTGTAGACATTTCTTGTGTTGCGTTGTTTCCTGTATGAAGTCAGTTAAGGTTAGTTGTAACAGTGCCACCTTGTGGGCAGAATGCATAGAAAGCAAATAACGGACAACCTACAGGACTAGAATGAACAGTGGTGTATATTCACTCCATACAACATCATACTGTTAGTGACTTAGTAGAAACACTGTTTAACGTTAGTTCTCTATCTATTTGTCATATAAGGCAAGTGTAAAAAAAGATGCAGAATATGTTCCATTACCTTTCATCTCTTTCTGTTTCTTTTTCAGGAGAAGCAAATCTTACAAAGAGCTCACGGACAGCAGGAGCTGGCTTTTACTTCTCCAAATGGCATTAATCGGGAAGCAAAGCACTGTGTGGACATGTGGTTAAAGATGCCAGGTACAGTTTTAATCTGGATCAGAGATCTGTTGCATAATCACTGACATTGTCACTTGAAAGTCTGTGTGTGTTTGGCGTTGATTCAAGCCAGCAGAGCAACTTTTTTTAAAGCATGTTTCTGTCATGTATTGTTTGATATGTCTACCAGTATACTATTCAGTGGTGCTGCAGTAATCCGCGTTCTTTATATAAGTCTTAGGGGATATAGCCATGCTAATGACAGGGCACCTTTTTACAGTGATTCTACATGCTGAAGAAGTTGTGTTAACTTGTGCTTTTTTGTTAATTTAGGTGTTAAACCTGGAGTGATAAATGCTGGTTTCGGAAGAAGACGCGGACACGCTGCTTTCCCCGGAAATAGTTCAACTAGACACACCTGTCCGGTGATCAACTGCGGTCGAGCTTATGACAATGCGTCTCTCCTTGAAGGCCACTTAAAAAGGTAATCCTTTTCTGTCCGTTTTCAGTGTTGGTGTAAGACCTTTTGAACCATTTCTCTGAGTACAAACATGGCATATTTTGCAGTAAAATATCTTTGTGTGTAGGTTTGATCACTCCCCTTGTGACCCAACCATCAATCTCAAGGGATGTCCATCTGAGCTCTTTGCCTGTGTTGCCTGTGGTCGACATTTTGAGACCGAAGAAGCGTGGAGGAAACATCTCGAGTCTAAGGTTTGTGCACTTTTCTGGCTGTGCTATTAAAAAAAAAACTCCTGCTCTTTGAAGGATCCATTAATTCATGTTTGAATTAAGTATTTATTAACTATCAATCTACAGTAGTAATATTCATTATGTTGAGAATTTTGATCACTAGGCGTCGTCATCTACCGCTGATGGTCACAGCATCACTCAGACTTATCAGCGGATCGTGTGTTTCGCCTGTCCTACCTGCTACTTCCTCTTCAACCTCCGAGACGAGTGTCTTCAGCACATGTCAGCCAAAAACCACTTCACAGAGTCATTCGCCATGAGTGGTAAGGTCTATTGAACATTTTTGTATTTTCTATACATCTTCATTAAAACCTCATATATTCAAATGTCAAATCTCTTTCTTCAATTTAGGCTTATTTTACATAAGAGTGTCTTAAATGATAACTTTGGTTATTTTTTCAACCTGGACCTGAACCTATTTCCCCATGTTTTTATGTCTAAGTGACTAATGGGGATCCAGTATTGAGGGAGTAGGCTGCAGCCACAAGCCGCTGAACGAGCTGTAATGTAATCATTCTGGTTGTTGTTGTGCGTCTCGCTCGGAGAAGTTTCACTCTGAAACATTGTGTCGCATCCACATAGTCGAAATCATCTAAATATTCAGCCATGACATTGAAAATCTTTTAGATAACACTTGGCTACGCTTCCTGTACTCAAACACAACAAACTGTCCAGTGGCACTCCTCTCTCCACTCTCACAGTTGTCTTCCGGTAACAAGTGACATGACACACTGATGAACAGAAAGCAAAAGGTATGAAAAATAAGGTCCTTTCCATAATGTTGTCAGACACTTATAATAACAATCTGAGCCTGTAAGTGCCAAAAACAAGCACTTTTAGTGAACGTAAACTGTGCCAGGTGCCAGGTTGCCCGGAATGATTACATTACAGCTCATTTAGCGGCTGGCGGATGCAGTGAATGTTTTATCCCCATTAGTCACTTAGACCAAAAAAAAAAACATGGGAAAATAGGGTCCAGGTTGAAAAATACCAAAGTTATCCTTTTAAAGAAAAGGCTCAAGAGGTATTATTATATGAGCAAGATTATGTGTACCTTTTTTACTTTTTCTCCTCTTAGTTAAAGAAACCAAGGGAAATCCGCTGCCGGTTCCCATCTCACAGTATGTCAAGAACCGCCTCATCACTTTGTGCAAAGATGCAACATTCAACGTCCGATGCTCTTTATGTCAGAAAGTACTGATCTCACATCAGACAGCTCAAGCTCACTTTAAGTAAGATTTATTCAGTACATGTGCATATATTGATATTATATTGTTTGTATAGCAGACACTGAGTTTGTTCAGATGTTTTGTGGAACTGATTTTTCCTTTCCTTTCGTCCTTATTTTTCTTGTTTTGTTAGTGTGCACTGCAGACAGGGCTGCGCGGTGGCCAAGGCTGATAAAACAGTAGTGCAGGTGATGAAGCAGCTGCAAGTGCGAGGGCAGTGCTCCCTCTGCTGCAAAATCTTCCACAGCCAGGCTGAAATCGAGAGGCACAAAGAATCGACCCATCACGACGTCGAGGTCAACCGAACCATGGAGAAAGCCCTCCTTCAGTACTGCAGGTTTAGTGAAATTCAACACACCCAGGGCTCTCGAGAGAGGAAAAGGCCACGCTCTGAAGAATCTTCAGTCAAACGCAAAAGGCCGAGTGTGAACGGCATCACTGGCGGAAACTTGGTCACGGCGTGGTTCTGCGAGTGCGGTGTACAGTTCTCACTCGAGGCTACGGCCACGAAGCATCTCTTGGCCGTAAACCAGATTTTCCACCAGTGTGGCGTGTGTGGCAAACAGATGGGGGAGTCCTCGATCACTCGCCTGCACATGAGTCGCTTTCACGGGGGAGCTCACCTCTCCAACTTCCTCTACCACTGCCATAAGTGCAAAGTGGAAATGCCTCGGTATGAAGACATCCTGTCGCACGTGGCGGAAGCTCACAGCGGACACACCTACTTCACCGAGCGGGAAGTGCCCGAGGAGCTCGCCAAAGTCATCGACGCCAAGCCGTCCACCAGCAGCGACGTACATTCATCCTCCAAGTCCACAGTAGAGACATCTTTAAAAGCGGAGCAGACTTGGATGTGCAGGATGTGCGAGGACGTCTTCGACTCGGAAAGGGCGGTCCGCAGACACTGCAGCGACGTGAGCAGTCACAGCTTTCAGAGATTCATCTGTGGACACTGCCCCCAGAAGTTCTTCAAAGAATCCACCGTACGCAGACACTGCGCGAACGAGCACGGCGGGCAGATACAGAGCTCCCACTTCTGCGGCCTCTGCGACAGCATGCTGTTCGAATCCGAGGGCGAGTTCTTGGAGCACTACAAGAATCTTCACAGCAAGGACTACTACTGTATGGACAACGTCGAAGTCGTCCAGCCCGCCGTCGCCGAAAGCACCGATCGGCTCACGTGCCCATGCATGGGTTCAGAGAAGAGCAAAGAGGAGGCGAAAGCTACATACACACAATGTATGAGGGATCTCTCCGCTGAAGGAAAATGCCAGTACGTGTGCGGTCCTTGCGACGTATCTGTTGCTTCCTTTGCGCAGATGAAGACTCACGTCCACACAAAGCACGCCGCCTTGCACCTGGACAAGACCTTCGACGTAGAATGCAGAGTTTGCCAGGAGAGTTTCACGGGCGTACCGAGTTTCCACACACACTATCACTCCCGACACTGTGCACTGAAACCTTGCACGAGCTCCAGGACCTGCGGTAAAGACACAAAAGCAGCAGAACCCACTACTGTAAAAGTACTCAATGCTGTGGAGATCACACCAGACACCGACGGTACATCAGTTAAAACACTTTTGACATTACTACCTACGTTTGCGTGCAGCTTTTTAATCCTGTTTTTCATATTGTCATTTCAGAGATTGAAGATGAAACACTGAAGTTTTTGGACATGGATCAGACCAACAAAGAGAGCGAAGCAAATGAAAGTAGGAAATTAAACAATACGTAACCACTGTGTCTCTCACGCCGCACAGACAAATAGATAAGACAGCAAATGCACAGCGTAGCTTTCTTTTGCATCTACACGTAAGAGCTGTATTCCATCAGCTGCTCATTTATTGTGATCTGTTACAGATGAATCGGATGACGAGATGAAGCATGAACCGTCTTTGGGTGCAGAAGAAGAAAGAGGTATGTGTTGACTGTACGTGGCTGAGTAGAGCTGCGATGATTAATCGATTAGTTGTCAACCATCAAATTTACCGCTAACTATTTTGGTAATTGGTTTGAGTAATTTTTTTTAAGAAAAAAAAAAGTCTAAATCCTCTGATTCCAGCTTCTTAAATGTAAATATTTTCTGGTTTCTTTACTCCTCTATGACGGTAAACTGAATATCTTTGAGTTGTGAACAAAATAAGACATTCAAGGACGTCATCTTAGGCTTTGGGAAACAATGATTGACCGATTGTACACTGAGTTTTTACTATTTTCTGGCATTTTATAGAACAACTAATCGAGAAAATAATCAACAGATTAATCAGTAATGAAAATAATCATTAGTCGTAGTCCTACGGCTGAGCATGTAATCCTTGTTTCCTCTGAGAAAAGAGTATAACTCTCTGCAGCCTCAGGTTACGACTGAGTCTACCGTATGTCCCTTTATGTACCTATTTAAATATTACACAGTGATTTCATTTTTACTGTAGAGAATTTAATTTAGTCTGCTAAACATTCCTTGTGCGTTTGCCTTAGTGGTTCGCAGTTTTCGTAACAACAGTTCAGTTTCCCATAAAAGCACAATATTTGATTCAGGGAGAAATCCGATATATATTGAGTGCTTGTCAAGGTTGCCCAGCAGGTTAAAAAATATAATAATAATAATAATAATAATAATACGTCATTTCATTTATACTGATTTATTCATGTGGCTCAGGGCCACGATCACTTGATATGGAGCGCAAAAAAATAAATAAAATAATACCAAAACAATGGCACACAGCTTGGCTAAAGTACAACAAATGTTACTTAAACAAAAGGAAGGACATTCTTCAACAAGGCTCCTAGTTTACAAATAACTTTTGGCATATCTGATTTGTAATAACCAAATAAATTTAAACATTGATGGGCGGTTTAAATAATACTTTGGCAAATACATTTCTCTATAATTCATTATTCTTAACATTCAAACAAAATATGATACTCGTCTCCCAGGCGATTGGCATTACAAAGGTTGCAGATGCTCTGGTTTCTATCCAGCCCTTTTATATCTTCCAATGACCTTTAGGAATTCTGTTGTTCACTTTGAAGTTACAAATAACCTGCCTGTACTTATGGTTTTCAACAGATAGTTTTCCAATTTAAACTCTTGTTTAAAGTCTCCATAAATATCACATGATGTCATACTTTCACAATTCACATGCATATAACTATATAATTCATATAACTGTCTAAAATTAGCTAGTCGAGGATAAATTGGAGAAAAAAGTTTAGCCTTTGTAGTGACAACATATACGTGAATGTGGGAGCTGTATGAGGATATCAATTCTCAACTCAAGACTGCTCTAAAAGATTGATCAAAAGTAATAAAATGAAATGTGAACATTTGGAGAAAAAGAAATTCACACAATTATGAGGTTAATATAAATTGTTCCTGGCATAGCTATGATGGTGTTGCAATTTGCATTGTTTTATTTGGACATAGTGTAATTTGGATCCTTTATATTCTGCTTCTTTTTTTTTACAGAGTTGGAAGAAGCTCTTAAAAGAAGTCTTCTGGAGTTTTAAGGACGTGAGCTGATCGGACATTATATTGAGATGTTTTGTACCAGGTATTTGTGTTCAAAATATAATAAATAAATAGTAGCTGCTATTTTACTTTGTCTGTGGTTTTAATTATTTTTTTTAAATGTATCAATATATGATTACATAATAAAGATCAATATAGGGCATTCCCAGTCAAGAAGGTTGGTTTGTGGCTGTGGAGTTATATCCTCTGTTTTGAAGACTGAACACTTTGGTGTGTCGACACATGTGCTATAGATGGCATCATGACACTGCAAAATGCCAAGGTTGAACTTGTGACCACAGTAGTATCCGTATCTCCAGTTGCAGTCTCAGGTTTCACTGCAGACTTGAAATCGTTTAAAAAAAAGTTTTAGTCTTTCCTGAAGTGCAGTCATATTAGTCCTGAATTTGCAAAAACAGATTTCATTTGCTATTTTCTTCACATCCTCAGTCACTTGTCCATTGCATAATTTGCAAGTTTAATTATAGAAAACTGTCCAATACACTAAAATAGTTTGAGTTATTGGTCCAGGTGGTAAACAGTGGGTGTTTATGCACTCAGAGGAACACGTTAATGGGAAATCCTGGTTGTAGAATTTGACGGCTACTATTGAATTACAATTTCAGAGATGAAGTTTCCTCTGAGATTGAATGTGAATAGGCCTGACTCCTCTAATTCTCATTTAGATGTAAAGACATCAATCTACAGAGCTTTCAGCAAGTTGTGTAGAACATGGCAGATGGATGTGGGTAATTTATTTGAAGATCCCATGTCATGCTCATTTTCAAGTTCATACTTGTATTTTATGTTTCTACTAGAACATGTTTACATGCTGTAAAAAAACAACATAATTTTCCTCATACTGTCGGCCTGAATATGCCTGTATTTACCCTCTGTCTGAAACACTGTTTAGCGCATTTCAATGGAATTGCATTGCTAGGCAACAGCTTGGGTCCAAGTTTACTTCCTGTTTATGTTTTAAACTGTGAAATGTTGTACAGTTGTGACATCACAAAGTTACAGAAATCCTGACAGCTTCTTTCAAAGGGACAGTTTCTGAATATGAGCTGAGTGTATTTCTCCATGGATTGAGCATTTTGATACTTTCATAGTATTTATATAGCATTTAAATCTGCTTTTACAATAAGAAAAAGTCATGAAATTATTTTTACAATATGGGACCTTTAATAAATACACGCTTCATCCGAAATCACATACTCTGCATTACATACTCAATAGATGTACTATCGTTCAACATCTATATTACACCTAGCAAAGTGAAATCTTATACGTATAGTTAAATTGAAGTGTTATTGATGTTACAGAACTCTCCGTCAAAATCTGTTATGAATGTTGTTGCCGCATTGCATTGTGGGATATTTATGCCAACATAGTGCCCAGCATTTGCATACTGTAATATTTCACCGAATATGGTATGCAATTCGCGTACTATTAGTTTCATATTAAGGTTTCGGACATACGAAAATATCTTACATACTGTTTTAGCGTACTAAATAGCAAGTTAGTGTGGAATTTCGGACACAACCATACACTGCAACCGAAAATAAACTGACACATTTAGACTGTTTAAAACTGTGAAATGTTGTGACATCACAAAGTTGAAGAAATCCTGACAGCTTGTTTCAAAGGTACAGTGTCTGAATATGGGCTGTGTGTATTTCTCCATGGATTGAATGTTTGAATACTTTCACAGTATTTACTGTATATAGCACTTAAGCCTGCTTTATAAAAAGAAAAAGTCATGAAAATCTCACTTCTTACAATATGAGACCTTTTAAAGTATATAAAATATACAATGTTTTATAATATTCAAGTCTGATGGGAATCAGTATAATCGCTAAAATGTTCCTAAAGTAGATTTAAGTACTGAGAATATAAAGCCCTACAACAAAATGTAATGTTATGCCACCCAGCTGAGGACAGTTTTGTGGCATTAAAGACTTGAAACATTAATCCAGATTAAAACTCAGATTTGAACAGATGCATACCCACATATAAAGTACATCACATAACAGACTGCTTCTTCTTCAATTCATTCCCATCATTCCCCATTATGTTGCTCTTGTGCCAGGTGCCTTTGCCCTGACATCTGAACATTTTGTTCTTTTTTATCTTATTTGCCAGTTATGTTAAAGATTAACCAGTTCCTAAAATTCTAATAATGAGTACCCGTTTCTAAAACTTTATAGGCTAAGAAAATCTCACCTACATATATTTGTTAAATATAAAAATAGCCAAACACATTTGAAAATGTGTAGGGGATTAAATTACAGTATCAACACAAATACCCCACACCTCACCTCCATACCATTATTGACACAGAGTACACCTGAACTGAATGGACTGTAATGCTGTGCAATATGCTGCCTTCCACTGTATAACTGTCTGAAATATATTAATTATTTAAAATATTTTTATGACAGCTACAAGTTCTAACATGGTCATGGAGCATATATACTGTATATTTGTATTCTTGGGGTATCGTTCCTATGCAGAGGGTAGTTTAGTTTATTTATTGACTACACTGAGGGCATTTTATATTTTAATAATTTATTTATTTATTGTGTTGAATGTGCTACTTATTTTGTACTACTTTTGTATTACCTTGTGCCCTTTTCTACCTTTTTTCTTTTCTTAAAGCTGACTTGGTGTAAACTGCTCTGAATTCCAATGTACTTAAAGGTGCAAATGGCAAATAAAACTCTTGAATCTTCTGCTGGACCTGCTGGAGCTTCTCAGGCGACCTGTAGGGGGTCCTCGGACCTCACCTTGGGAACCCCTGTTCCTCGGGAAGCTTCTGTGAGGAGGACTGAGAGGGAAGGAAGTCAGCAGCCCATGTTAGGAAATGTTCTCCCTGGAGCTCTGCTGCAGTCAGCCGGACAGCTCACACTGGTGATCACACACAGGATCTCTCTCTCCAGAACGGATCATTATAATAATACTATATAATAATCATTCACCAGCATGGCTCAAGCTAAAATACAGGCGAAAATGAATGAGGTTCCGTGCAGTAAGTTCAGCAGGACTCTGTCCATGGCAGACCGATCAGGACGACTCCTGGAAAGTTTGGATGAGCTGGAAATGAGGTACAGTTAAGTAACAGGTCATGTGCGTAAAATACAGGGCATCTGAGGATCTGTTTGAGGCAGTATAGTAGTTAGTATATTGTATTACTGCTCGCATATTTTATAATTTTATATTTATTTATTTTAAAAAATATATATTTTATTATTTATATTTATATATATTTTTATTTTATTTTATTATTTATATTTATTTATTTTAGAGATTTATATATATATACATATATAGTATTTTATAGATTTATATATATTTTTATTATTATTTATATTTATTTATTTTATAGATTTATATTTGCTTATTTTTATTTTATTTTTAATTTTTATTTATTTAATTTTATTATTTATATTTATTTATTTTATAGATTTATATTTATAGATATTTTTTTTAGAAATGTAAACCTCACTAGAAGAGAGAGAGAGAAAGCGGATGCAGCCGAATTCAAAATGGTTTGTGAAAGTACAATAGTATCTTAACCTAATTCTCTAACAAGTGGATCGATTATGATACTCAGATGTTCCCTTCACAACAGAGAAAGGATGTGGTTTTATTTAAATGGATTGCAGTGGTAATGTATTGTTGTCTCTCTGTGTCTCTCTGTCAGGGTGGAGTCTTTACGCGAAGCAGCCTCAGCCATGGAGCAGGAGAGGGAGTGCATCCTGGAAATGATCCAGTCCATTCAGAACAGCCAGGAACTGAGAAACATCTGTGCTGGTGAGACACACTGACTTTAACACTGACTTTACAGAGTCTGATACATCTTGTTTGACTGTGTATAGTACTCAGTAATGTGTACATGTATTTCTGCAGCTGCTCTGATTTCACTGTAACATTGTGATCCAATGAGGTTATGCTTTGAATGCTTTTGTAGTTGGGTGGTGGTGTTGTTGTTCAAGAACCTCAGGGAGTTTAAGGAGGAACATGATAGTTTTTTGAACCCCACCCAAGAGAAGAGAAAACCCAAGTTCACCTCCCATACTTGATATATTATAGGATATGCACACAAAGGGTAATTACATTGAAATAATCATACAGTATTCCTTCATTATATCCACCTTACTTCAATACAGTCTTAGTAGAAATCCAAAGTTAAAGGTCCCATATTGTAAAAAGTTTTCATGTCTTTTATATTAGAAAGTAGGTTTAAGTGCTTTATAAATGCTGTGAAAGTATCGAAGCGCTCAATATACGGAGAGACACACACAGCCCATATTCAGAAATTGTGTGTTTGAAACAAGCTGTTAGGATTTCTGTCCATTTGTGATGTCACAAATATACAATATTTAGACCATTACACGGTTTTAAATGTAAACATTCTAAATGTGTCCCAGTTTATTTCCTGTTGCAGTGGATGTGAATGACATCATCTGACAGGAAGTAAACATGGACCCAAACTGTTGCCAGGCAACGCAATTCCATTGAAATGCACTAAAACGGAGCGTTTCAGACAGAGGGTGAATACAGGTATATTCAGACAGACAGTATGAGGAAAATAATGTGTTTTTTGAACATTACAGCATGTAAACTTGTTCTAGTAGAAACACAAAATACAAGTATGAACCTGAAAATGAGCATGATATGGGACCTTTAATTCTTATATTGGATAGTAAATCATCATGGACAAAACACATGAATAAGATAGTTGCTTAGATGGAAAATGGTATTTCTGTTATTAAAACATCCAGGATGATTCAGGCTTTAATATTGTCCAATCTTGACTATTGCCCAGCAGCATGGTCTATAAGATAAAGAAATTACAAATGGTACTAAACAGAGCAGTGCATATAGTGCTTCGTTGTGGATACAGAATGAATGTTGTTGCAATGCATACTAGCTTGGTTACTGGTTAAAAATAGATTACTCTATCCATTACTTGTATTCATCATAAATATGTCTGTTACAAAAACGCCACTTATTTTGTTTAAGAATTTATCTTTCAGTTTAGATAGGCATGACTGTCCTACCAGACATAAGATAAGATATTCCTTTATTAGTCCCGCAGTGGGGAAATTTGCAGTGTACAGCAGCAAAGGGGATAGTGGTAAAAAAACAAGATGCATCAGCTAACACAGTAAAAAAAGAGCTAAACAAAGTGTAACAAAATATGAACCATTTAAATAGAAGGAAGTATGCTACAGAAGGACAGTTCACATTACCAAAACCAAAGGGCAAATGGACTACTTTCAATTTTCTGATTGTCAGGAGCTTGTCTTATGTCTGAATCTGTGCTTCAGTCTTGTGTTGTTTATTCTGTAATGTTATGTTAGGTTATTCTGTATTTGTTTCAGTCTTGTCCTGTTTATTCTTGCACTGTCACATTGTAACCCCAGGAATGGGGATCTTAATAAACTGAGCTAAACAGTAGTCACCATATATAGCCTGACTATAGGCTACTGTATACAGGGGATTGGACATCACTGTGTAATCTGGTACAAACCAATGCAGTAACCCAGCCAGAATTACCACTTTTGTGTTGTTGTATTGCTACAACTGGGCATTTTTTTTATTTATTTTTGCCTGACTAAAGTCTAGTATTGTCAGCTATGTGAAAAAAAACGTAATATATAATAATGTAATGTAATTCCTAAACACCACAAACAGTGATTTAACACCTTTATGACACAGTTTGTTTTAAAAATGAACTTCTTAACAGGCCCACCCTGTTGGATTACATTGCATCAAATCTGGCATAGATCCACCATCCATTAGTATAATCACATTCTCCTGAGGTGCAGGTCTGTGTTTGGATGGTGGGAGGAGGCTGGAGGACAATGGGAACTCTACACAGTAGAGACTAGGGCAAGGATATTTGAAACCAGAATAGGTGTCTCTTATTACTCTGTATAGCCTGTGGTGTATTTTGTTCTTTAAATGTCCAGCATTGATTTATGTCTTGTTTTGTATTTTCTAGGGGAGAGAGAAGAGTTAACTCTAACTGCAAACCGTATAATGGGCCGGACGCTGTCTGTGGAGATCTCTGTTGGCACAATCCGAAGCTCCCAGCAGGAGGAGGCGCTGCACAAGGCCACATCTGTAATCGATGAAATAGTGAAGAAGTTACTGGACGACATGGACAGCGGGCGGCGGCAGCTGCTGGCCCTGCACGCGGCCTGCGTGACCGAGGCCCCGCCCGTCCCCATCGACCAGAAGTTCCAGGCCATAGTGATCAGCTGCGCTCTGGAGGACCAGAAGAAGATCAAGCGGAGGCTGGAGACTTTGATGAGGAACGTTGAAAATGCTGATAAGAACATCAAGATTATGGATCACCAAAAATTGGAAGACCCAAAAGCCAATGGCTGCCAATAAGGCTTCAAAACAAAAACATCAAATATGTCTTTAATGCCACTAACCTCACCAAGAACTGTCATAATCCTGTACTAACTTTTAGAGAGACGCTACATGTAGCAGCAAGACCAGTCCCTATCTGAACCTTAGGGACAAAAATACAGTAAAGCACAACAGACACCATAATTCTCCCTGAAAGAATATTACAGTGATTTCTGGGCAGTGTCAAGTTTTACCATAATTTTATTGTAAGTTACACTGACCTACACAATGTGTGTTCACTGGGCACTGAAGTAAGGCAGAAGAAGATGCAATGGCGTGGTGCTCCATTGGAGGTTTGGTCACAGTTTATTGTAAAACCCAGTGCATCACAAAAAATGAGTCTAACATTGAAGTATCTTTTTTTCTTGTTTCATTGTCTCACCTTTTAAATCAGGCACTTGGTAACGATTTTGGATGTGCGTACACTACCTCTGTGTGTGTGAAGGCAACACCAATCACATTAAGCTGTGGATTTTAGTTCACATTTGCACAAAGCAGTTATGATGTCAGATGATGTGTCAGAAATATAAATAAACTTGAATTAACCATCCCGCGGTTGTATGTCTGCGCCAACCAGTCAACAATTTACAGTTTACATCCATGTCTGTCCAAAATGCCATCACTTCATCATTTTATCCTGTTGTCATAATTAACTAAAGAATTCTTGAATCATGGCCAAAAACGTGTTTTGTGAGGTCACAGTGACTTTTGAACATCGAATCTGTTTATTTTTGAGTCCAAATGGATGTTTGTGCCAAATTTGAAGAAATTCCCTCCAGGCTTTCACGAGAATGAACCGGATGGACGGACAACCTAAAAACATAATGCCTCCGGCTACAGCTGTTGCTGGCGCAGAGGCATAAAAACACACATTGTCTAATAAGTGTTAATTATAGAAGTCTTTTGTCGAGGGTGGCCTATTGCTGTAAGACATAAACACAGTAGATGAAGCAGGTACCTTTATTTATTCAGGTTTAATCTATAGGCTGAATCCTGTTGACAACACATATATTTTTAAATTGAGACCTAGTCATAATAATCCTTTACTGTATGAAGTTATAGACAAAAGGACGATATCAACAAGGCAAAAGTAACATAGAGCTATAGCCACATGCTAGTCAGCTATAAACATCTTAATCAATAATGTCTTAACTCCTAACTCAAGGTCACCTTTCTAGCTTTTTAGGAGCTTTCAACAACATCTATTGGCTTTCGACCTTGTTAACCCGAACCAAATACACTTAAACCAGGGGTTTTCAATGTTTTTGGGGCCAGGGACCCCTTACAGGGGAGAAAAATTCCCAAGGTCCCTCTCTTAATCGTAACTCTGATTAAGCATGTGCTTATTTGTACTCTTAGATGCCATTGGAACAATTTGTATTCTAAAGTTTTTCTTCAGACATGCTTCATAGTGATAAACAGAAACACATTTCAATTTCAATCATGTTAAGATAACAAAAGAGGATCCTTTATTAGTCCCACAGCGGGGAAATTTGCAATGTTATGGAATGTTAATACAACTTGTATACCTTTAAACAGAGCGTGATTTTATTCAAATTGCATTTGATCCCAACTTGACGGCATTTATTAGCCTACATTTCAAGTGATTGATCTTAAAAGCCTTCAGAAAATGAATAGTAGCAAGAAAAAGTCCTAATAAATCCAATATTTCAATTTACCAGTGTAAAGCTGACTTTCTGTAAGTGCTTCATCTTAAAAATATTATAAAACTTATACTTAAAATGAAAAAAAATAACATATTGCTGTGTGTCACAATCATATCAGAGTTTCTAACGTGGATGGGACTGATGGACACAATATGCTTGTTTTATTGGAGTAAATGGTCCCCATCTGTAGATATGCACTTTTTAATGATAAAGCACAATTTTATAATTTCTAGCAAATTATTTTGATACCCCTCTGACTGAGTGCCAAGGACCCCGCTTTGAGAATCACTGACCTAAGCAAAACATATTTAATGTAAAGTTTTGGTTAAAAGATTGTATTGGCAGAAGAAAATTTCAATTTGAAATTACACACTGGATGCTCAAGAAAAAAGTAAAGTTTTATTTATGTCAGATTACCATCAACTTTCCCCCCCGAACATAACATCAGGTGCACAGTTGTGTGACACACTATCAAGTTGTGATACATGTTTTACTGTTAAAAACAAAAAAATCCAACAATGAGTGTTGTTGTTGTCAGTCTGAAAGCACATACTGTATATGTTGGTTTATCTATCTAAATGTGTGATTTATGAAGGCATGTGTGTTTGAAAAAGCAGAGTAACAGCAGACACAAAGATCATTACAACACCTGAGTGACAGCACATAAGTATGGTTAGTTTTAAACTCATGGTTCTTTAAGATTATATGCCATCTTCATGATAAAGTGCGCTAAATCCATTCAGTCAGAAAGCAAAAAAGGGCGAAGTAAACACAATGTTACAAATGAGAGAAAGCTCGGAAAATAATTATTTACAGATTTGCTGTGCAGGCGATTTGAAACAAACAGCAAGAGGAGGGATTAAGATGCTTACTCGGGGTTCAACGGTCAGTGGGGGAGAATGTAAACAAGGACAAGGCATTGTGGCAGTGCAACCGTGGTTGAACATTCACCGATGTGGAAAAAAGGCTTGCATGCATTACGGTTATGCCACACATCTTTTTTTTTTCCTTTTCTTTTTTTTTTCAAAACAGCAATGTTTACAGACAACCAAATGGGAAAGCTTGAAATGTGACACAATCTTAGTACCAATGGTAGTAAGTGGAACATATTTTAAGCACCTGTTGGGATTTTCACCACAGTCCCATCTGAACATCTTGAGAATAAAGTTCATTTGAATCTGGGAGAACCTTTTTAAAAAGACAAAAAACGTGCATGCACATGTATTCTAAGATGTCGTATGTATTATAATTGCATGTAAAATACTTAGAATTGTAACTATTTAATAAGGAAACTTACCCACATGACCACATCTTTCTTTGTGCTTAGGAAACCGGCGTCTCTCAAATAATGAGTTTTTAGAAAAACAAATGTCACAAAAGGCTTGATGCAGACAAGGCAGTAACATACAGTTTACAGCTAGCTGTGTTGAGGACTGAGCATTAGTTTGGGAGATATATTTTAAAGAGTGCCCTCAGGTAGTGAGAAGAAATTTTCTTGCATATTCAGGCACACACTAGCAAAATATCCCATCCTGATGGTCAGCAATTGTGCCTTCATGGAGAGCCAGGGTTTACGTTCTGCTCAAGGCTCCAAAACCACAGGGACACTACTCATATGATATGAATGATATTTACAAAATAGAAATGGATTAGATACAACAGAAGCCAAAACACAGACTGTATATAAAGATAGACGACATAACGGCTCCCCAAAAGTGAAGCCAAAACATCTCGATCGCCCCCTGGTGGCTGGTTGCAGTATACGTCATAAATCCCACCTCCTCCATGTTAGCAGATGGGAAGTCAAAGAACACATCAAATACATTTTTCCCCACAGATGGTTTCTGTCATTTTAGGTAGTTCTCGTCATGCTGAAGTATGTTCAAGTGTTTTTTCTGATAAGTTTGGTTTTAATTAGTTATTTGATGCTATAAAAAGGGGGTGAGTCATGATTGGCTCCAAATGACGTAAAAAAATCAAGATGGCAACTCCCATATCCGGGATATTTTGGCTTCACTTCTGTGCAGTGGGAGGAAGTTGAAACGCCTCATCCATCATTATATACAATCTATATATTTAATATAATCTATGAGCCAAACAAAGAGATAAAAAATGAAATCTTGTACCATGTTTAGTGTTTGAAATGTTAGAAATATAGTGAAATGTGAATACATGGATACCGGAACTTATCAATGACTTACTCAAAGCTGTACCAAAGTTAAAGAAAATCACAATGAAATGTGTAAAATGTAAACAACTGCAATCAAAAACATAGTGCTGTAACTGTGACTTATGTTTTTACATCACAACGTCCTAAACTTTGTGAAAGTCTCAGAATTAACAAATCCGTAAAGAAGTGGAGTGTAAGCAGACGTATAGAGGACTATTTTGTGTCAATAGCTACTGATATTTGGTTATACATAAAAGCACATTCTATTAATTTCATGTTACATCCATATCGCTGCAGTGTTAATATTTAACTACAGCTCAGAAAGAGGAAAATTTGGCACTATGTCAGTCAACACTTACATGAAAATATCACTCAACACTGTTGTGATTCGTACAAAAATACTTCTGCGCAGAGAATTAACTCTGGATTCGATTAGTGTTTCGTCCACAATGAACAGTATAGTTTGAACCATATTGATGCTGACGGAAAAATATGGTGCAAAATGATCTGTGTTATCTTCGACAATACATGCAAACATGTTGCACTGTTTAAACACAGGAATGGGTGAAAATCATACAGGAGTTTTCCGAGAGCGAGAGTGCAACCTTTTGCTGTTACATATTCCGATGAGAGGATCGTAAGTCGAGTCATATCTAAACAACATACATGTATACTGTAGCTGCAGCTGTTGCTGTTACTTAAGGCAACTGCAAGGACAGATTTGTGCGCTGATCACTGATAGGAGATCCAAAGATTGAATCGAAGGAAATTCAACCATCAATGTGGGGAAACAACTTACAGATTAAACATTATTAAAGTAGTATATAGAGTAGTATTTCCCCAGTCTGTTTGGGCTTTGGTCTCTAAATGTGTCTACCTCCACAAAATACAACAGCGACCAATTTAGTCTTAGAAACAATAGTCAGTCACTAAAACTAAATGATTTTTTATCTAGAGTAGGCTGCAGCTTCCGAAAGGATTTTTACTCTTCTTGGTCCTTTGTTTGTTGGGTCGCAAAGTGATGACTTCTCTGCCGTTGCTGGAGCTCTGGTTGCTGACATTACTACTGGTGGTATTAAAAACACCTTTGGAATAAAACACAATGTATGAGTAAACTTAAAAAATGCAATATAAACCATATGATGTAGAGAAAGACTCCTCACCTATTTTATTGCTTGTTGTATGGAGCACCTCTGTCTCCTCTGCCGTTTGCTGTTTGAGTCGCTGAAGATACTTCTCGGCTAAGTACTTAAAAACTAGAAAAAGAAAGAAGAAGAAATGTTATGATCCAGAATGAGACTGTTTCACTTGCATTAGACCAAATTCTCAGGAACCCACCCTCGTTGACATTAAGGTCCTCTTTTACTGAAGCTCGATAAAATCTCAGCTTGAGCCTTTTAGCCAAAGCTTCCGCCTCCTCGCTGCAATGCAAGTAAAGACAATTCACAGTCATTACCGTTAACATTCAATCCCTTTACTGTTCTAGTGTCATTTCTGAATAAAAGAAACTACTACTTACTTTTTTATAACGGTTTCTTCCAAGAGGTCAATTTTGTTCTGAACTAGAACTGTGGGAATATCTCCAACCTCGGCCTCCACCTTCTCCCTCCAGCTGTCAATGGCCTGAAACGACTCCCTGTCTGTGGTAGAGAAGACTAGTACACATGCTTGGGCACCTGGAACGCAAGACGACACACCAACAGTTCATGATTTCAAGCTGTTCATTCTTTTAAAAAATGACTTAAACATGATACATAATTCCTCCGCCTTGAGAATGTAAAAACACTGACTTCAGAACAGTCCCACCGGAGATTCACTTTTTAGGTCAAAGACGTGTTTGCAGTGCTGCGTGTGCCAATTCATGTGCTTTGGTTGAATGCCGTGTTGCCAGTACACCATCAAATCTGAGAAATCTAAACTTAAAAGGTCTTATTGATAACATTTTTATGTAAACGAAAATAATACATCCACAGAGCTTTTAGAATAGGTGCCAAATAAAAATATGGCTTTTCCTAATAAAACATATTATGATTGTGAATTAATCATTTTAAAGATTTTGATGGGTACAAAATGAATGTTTTGTTTATCTCTGTGGAAGATATCTGACTTTTGACAAGGCTTGTGAGCCAATAGTATAATGACCTTGGAATCAAGTGGGATTCACGCGCGTCAGCCCTTTCACAAGGAATAGCATGTCATTCCGGGTGCTCACAGAATAGGGCAATCTTGTAACAGGCGAGACTTCAGAGACCAGGTCCAAAACGCACTGGAGCACACAGATTTAAGGCAATCATCCTTATTAAAGACTAACGTTTTTAGATGCCAGTGTCTCTTCATTAGAGTCAAACAGATCTGAGACTCACATTCTCTAAAAATAACCTCCCCTAGTTGGGAATTGATTCAGCACAGGCTGGAAAAATGGGGAGGGAACAATAAGCTGCATGCAGGAAGGTTAAACAATAATATTTAATATAATAATAAAAAGAGAGAAGTAAATATATAAATAGCTATTTGTGACATTTTTTTTAGTTAAGAATAATAAATAACGTGTCACAACAATATAGGTAAATTCATCCAACATCCACATATCATAAACTTCTTAACACGTGGTATCTTTGTGTCGTCAGCGATCAAGTTGCCAGTTGCCAGAAAAAAGCTGGTTGAGTTTGGCGGTAAGTGCCCGGCAACCACTTGTTGTGAAGTAAATGCAATGGAATGGGGTAGGGAGAATGCGACATCTAGTGGCTGAATGTTATCGATGTTATCTATAGCACCTTCAACTTCAGCAGTCAGAAAAGTCAGTGACCCAAAGCAGCAGTGTTATATCTGTCCCGGTAGTGGGGTCTTACCACGGTAGTAGGCCTTAGTGATAGCATCAAACTCCTCCTGCCCGGCGGTGTCCCACAGCATTAGTCGGACCTCTTCGTCATTTACACTAAAACAATGAGCAGGTAATGATGAGGATAATAAAATATAGGCAATAATTGATAGGAATGCAAACTTCTATGAAAAAAGTTGCTTACAGTATCTGCCTTTCCAGGAAGTCCACGCCGATGGTCTTTTTGTAGTCCTTAGTGAAGACTCCCTTGCAGTATCGTTGGATCATACTGGACTTGCCAACAGCCCCATTGCCGACCACAACCACCTTAATGGCCACTTCCATGTCCTCCTCCAACATGGTGGCGACGTCTGGCTGGTTTGCTCAGTTCCACTCTGCCTGGGTAGTTTCAGGGATGTGTCACAAACACATATACCACCTGAAAGTGTAAAATAAACAAAACATTAATGTATGACACATGTTTAGATAAGTAAAACACATGCTGTACGTCCCAGCTTGACTGGTGGAGACTGCGCAGCCATCGGCCACTATCAGAGCCCAGTACCCCCAATAATGATAGTTTGTAAAACGTCCTTTCGGCCAAACCGATTACTCAGCCTACCTCTAGTCAAAAAACGGACAAAATCTCAAATAACCAGGGCTTAGCAATTGCTTTTTATGTTTTCCAACAGTCAATACGCCAAAAGTATCCAATTAAATTGTTTTTATAGCTTGTCAAATTTGATTTAATTGGGGGAGGGAGTACACTCTGGAAGGGAATTATATACACAATGACTGGAATTGTCCTTTAAACTATTGTGTGTGCTCGCATTGAACCAACTGTTGTAAATTTTTACAAGGAATGTGTTTGCAGCGACTGTGCGATGTGTTTATTCTTCCATTAGCACCGAGAGCAGCAGACTCCTCCACATAGCAACTGGCTCTTCCACAGCTCTATGCGTGGAGCTGCTGAGTGCAATGCTAAACAATATTGTGGGAAAGCTGTTCCCAGTGGATACTGACAACCTACTGTGTGACTGTGGCGTCCAGCAGCCTGTCTGGATTTGACTCACAATATGTATCGCAGTCAACGATATTATTCATCAACTATAATTGAGCTGAGTGACGCAGCAGTTGTTATAACATGCAGGCAAAACACAGCTTAAAATAAACAGCACGCTCTTTTTTTGTACAGTGTTTTGATGGGAATTTTTTAAACGGGTTTACAGCAAAATATACTTGGGATTAGACGTCACCTCAGCAATCTCTTAATTTCATCTAACTCATGTTAGACTTTCAAAAGACCCTTTTTTTCTTTCAAGTTTGATTCACAAGCCAAGAAACACATTTGCAGTTGTCTCATCTCTCAGTGTAATTATTTTTAGATGGGTAATTTAGATTTGTTTTAGGGTCACAGAAACTAGAGTTGATCAATAGTCATAGAAAGTCTACTAACACACAATGGATGACAATTCAATTTAAAATAGCATGCTGTAAACATCAATAATAGGGTTGGGCAATTAAGTAGTAAATGATCATGTATTGTCTATCACTGTTTATATCTTGAATATTCTACACAAAAGTGGGGTTCAATTCTGAAAATACAAGGTAAAAAATGAGACTACTGCCACAATAATCTCAATACCTGGGAGTGCCAGCTGAAAATGAGAGTTCCAGTTTGACTCCCCTTTACCATCAACTCCAGTATGATAAACACCAGTCAGGCATTTAAACAAGTGATTTTCCATACCGGTGTTACACTGAAAACTGTGACCGCAGAGAGCTAGCAACACACAAGGTCACCATTTCTGATAGCAGAAAATGTGACCTCACTGTAGCTATCTTTTGCTTTTCTTTTATAGAGTTTTGTGAATATATCTTTAAAGTAAAAATATTAAAATACATTTATGTTTTTTAAACAATTTAGTTTTGTGTGTTTTCTGTCACGTATTTGCCTCATTTATTATACAGGGTACAGTGGGGTCACATTTTTTTGACGGCAGCTGTCAGAACTGGTGACCTCTGAGGTCACAGATTTCGGTGCAACACCAGCACAGATAGCTATCCTTGACTACTTACTTTTACTGCCCTTTATGACAGTTTGCACATACGACACTGGTCACTAACCTCATAGCTGTCTTTATAGAGTACCCTGTATTTATAGACTGTCTTTTAATGCATCGTGTATGTGATGGGGAGTTGCAAACTAAATTTTGTGTTGTACCTGTACAATGCCAATAAAGGAAATCTAATCTATTCTAATCTAATCTCTGCGGTCACAGATTTTGGTGCAACACCAGCACAGATAACCAGAAGACCCACAATGTAGGAAGGATAGCTATCAGATTGTTCTACCTACAATGAGACCATTGTAGAGGCATGACATAGAATCTAAAATGTATATTTTACATAGCATGGTAGCAGGGTATCATTTGCATTACAGTGCACATATAAATTAACTCTTATAGTAAGTATCTGGAAGTTAATAGACCTCCCCTCCTGGACAGTGAGTAATCTTCACCATTACTTTACCCAGGCCTTAAGGTGGGGCACCATTAAAGCCAATATTTGAGGGCACAGGGAGAATTAAAATATTAAGGATAGATAGATAGATAGATAGATAGATAGTAACTTTATAGATCTAGAGGGAAATTCAAGTTTCCAGCATCACAGTTCCATAGTGCAAAACATGTTAGTAAAAAGGCAGTAAAAAAGTTAGTAGTACAAAGTACAAAAAAATATACCAGATATAAAAATACAAGGAGATGAAGAAAACTGTTAAAACTGAATATAGTGCAGGGTAACAGCTGTGATAAACGACTATTAAAAAGTGAATATAGTGCAGAAGAGACTGTTAAAAATGAATATAGAGCAGGGTAACTCCATAATGCCATAACGTGTTAGTACTCCTTTCTGTTGTGTTTTTAATTCAGGTGTTGTTTCCAAAGTCTGAGAGGATAATTAAGTATTTAGTGGACTTTTAATTCTGCTTTATTCCCTAAAAATCGTGGTCAAGATGTGACCTGTTGAATAAGCTGACAGGAGGGGTCTTCAGGTAGCAAGCAGTTGCTGCTATAGTCCATTAAATCTTACTGAAGGATGTAAAGCTAGCAACATCATAGACAGTTTCTTACCTGCAAAATCACGTTTCAACTCATCCAGTGTCCGCCAACATTAGATGAGCTAACCAGCTAACCCACTATCACATTATATCTCCAGCCTCCCTCTGTAGAGACGCTGGTGACTCCTCTGGGTGCTAAGGTTACCTAGCTGAGGTTAGCCACTTTCTCCTTCTGCTCCGCCCGATAATGAGATCTTAGCTAATGACTACACACAGCAAAATGTTCCCAGCTTCAAAACGAACAGGTAAAGTTTAATCAACGACGACAACTCGAGTAAAATCTGTGACATTTACGGGATGAAAACGCATTGCTGTCTTATCCGCAAGCCTTCGTTGCAGCTACGCATCAGAGTCACTAACCAGGCGACTGGCTGCTAGCTCCAGCTCGCTAATGTTTGTTGCTAAGCAGCAGAGAGTCTTCTTCTTCTTCTTCTTCTTTTGGAATTTGCGGCAGACTAGACGCATATAGAAAGTCTTCTTCTACTACTTCTTGGTGGTTTTTTTTTTGGCAGTTGGCAAACAACGAAATATCGCATTACCGCCACCAAGTGCAAAAAAAAAAAGAAAGTATCAAAAACAGGTTACTAATTTGCAGTTAAATAATTAACAATTATTTTATTCCAACAGGAAGAGTAAAATCTCATTAAAGGTAATTAATTTACAAACATGAAAGCATTGTAATCTAAACCCAATACTTCTAACATACAAGACACAATTGGATAGGAAAGATAACTTAAATTATATAAAAAAAATAATTTAATAAAAGAGGGGTAGAAATAATTCAAGGAACAAAAAAAAGAAATGCATAAATAAATAATAATAAGACTGCACTCTTCCATAGTAGGAGTTTTGTGGAGTTACTAAGCGCATGGCCTGGCAAAAACACATTACTAATTTGCAGTTAAATAATTAACAATTATTTTATTCCAACAGGAAGAGTATATAATGATTTGAAAAACACAACAATATAAAATGTACTCAGTGGTGGAATGTAACTAAGTACTTAAATACAATTTTAAGGAACTTACTTGAATATTTGCATGTTCTGCTACTTTCTACTTCTACTCAACTACATCTCAGAGGGAAATATTAGACTTTTTTTTTACTCCACTACATTTATCTGACAACTTAAAACAATAAAGACACAGGTGCCTAAATTGTAATTTATTAATATTCTATTCCTTCTCATATAGCCGGGGCGCGATCCGGTGAGAAGTGATGAAGAGCTTCGAGGGTATTATATTTATTGAGTTTGGTGCCTGGTTGCGTTTTTGTTTTTTTTTTATTATTGAAGATAATTAATTTACAAACATTAAGGCATTGTAATCTAAACTCAATACTTCTAACACACAAGACACAATTGGATAGGAAAGATAACTTAAATTATAATATATATATATATATAATAATAATAATAAAAGAGGGGGTGGAAATAATTCAAGGAACAAAAAAAAAAGAAATGCATAAATGCATAAATAATAATAAGACTGTACTCTTCCATAGTAGGAGTTTTGTGGAGTTATTAAGCGCATGGCCTGGCTAGGTGAATTTTTACCCATTTGGCTTTCCATAGACCCACTGGGTTCTGGGTGCGTTTGTTTTATAGTACAGATGCCCCCGAAACCTCCCGTTGCACTAAGGTCGACGGCAAAAAGAGAGTTATAAAAATGACACAATGAATTAACCATGTTTTATTTTAAATATTCATCCAACCGACTGGTTGATACCATGGATATATTGGTTGGTACTCATCATACAAAATCTTTTCTTGTTTTTATCTTTTTTTTTATATAAAAGTCATCGACATCAACAGGAGAGATATGGCGGGACGGGCGGAACAACTACACGAGCGCTCACACATCACTAACAGGGGTTTCTCTTCCTGAGTCTGCTCAACGCGTCATCATTTTACCCGCGTTTGTTAAACAAACCCACTTTGTTTGGCGGGTTTTGAGCAGAAGAGAAGCAGCTCCAGCGTCTTACTCGGTAATGTAAATAAATCATGTAAATGTTGTTCCAGTACTTGTCGTGGGTGGTGTGGGAAAGAGTAATAACACTTAGCTGCTTTATCAGGACTGCTGGAGCTGTTTGTAATATGACAGCTAGCTAGTGTCATCAGGTCAGTTCAGTTGTCTTTATAGTGTCAGCTCACTCACTGTTGTCCTGCCACATATTGTATGGACTCATATTCATAATAGACCTGACCACGCTTAGTGAAGGCAGCTTTCTAGCCAAGTTTTTGCAGATAAAAAAACATTTTGACAGGAAGAAAAATGCTTTCTGCATGCATATCTCCTGTCTTCACCCTTCCATTATCTATAGTACTATAATATAATATAATATAATACAGGTTAGGCAGTAATTTAATGACTTTGTTTTTGTAAAAAGGGTCACAGCATCCTTTGATTTGATGGACCACACAGGGTGTCTAATGTATTAATTCTCCAGTGTATAACTAGTATTTATTCCCCAAATGCCTGCACCCTGGGGAAGACAAGATAGCTGAAACTGTTTTAAACAGAAATAAAGCACAATACACTGGAAGAAGAGTTGTGCAACTTATTACATTTTTTTTATATTTTTTTTATTTAAGGTTAAAGGAATACATACACATACTTGTAAAGGGAGATACAGACAACAACAACAACATATATAAACAAAAAAAGTACTACCCGTTGTAATAGTGCAGTGTCAAGAGATAAGTTAATATTCATACACATTCATATTCATACAACCAACCTCATATATAGATATATATATATATACATTCAGTATATACATATGTCTATATCTACACACACATTCATATACATATCCACTTAGACACATTTGCTCACACAATTATCTAAAAAAAAGACATATTTACATCCCTTTAGTTGACCTTTATCGACATTATTTATTTATTAATTTTGTTTATTTCCAATCTTCACCCTGACTCAAAGTATTCCATTTTTATTTACTTGTATTGAAGCTCACTCTGGGCTGTGCTGTCTGTGTGATCTCAAAATTCAAAATTGTAGTTGCAACAGATATGCCAGCATGGTGAGCACTAGAAGAAGCCAATTGTCTGGTGATGCATTATTGAAAACATTCTTGTTTTCCCTTACCATCAGGAACAATGCTGTTTTCTGGCAGAAGAAAGAAGTTCAATACCAACTCTCAGACAGAGCTGTATGGCCATCCTCTGCAGTTCTACATGCAGCCTCCTCTTGAAAACATCTCTCTCACTGAATTTGAGGCATTAGCTGTGGATCGACTGAAATGTAAGACCTGGATCGCATGCAAGTCTAATAATATTTATGAAATAAGCAGTGTTTTCTCTGCTGTTGTGAATTACATGTTTTTAAAAAGGGTCTGATATTTACAATGCCTTCTTTTAATGCCACTGCAGTGTTGAAGACCATTGAGAATTTGGGAGTGAGCTATGTGAAACTGTCGGAGCAGTACAAAAACAAGCTGGCGTCTGAGTCGAGAGCCTTCAACTTTCTTTACAGAGATGCGGCGTCGGTGAGCATGTTCAGCATCACACACACATCATAGTTTTAAAACTTAGCAGTGCTACATTTACTACCTGTCATGAGTCTTTATCACAAAGGGATTTCTCCATGACTGTTTACCAGGTGTTTGCATTCACAGGAGAGAGCAGAGTTTGGGTGCTTCTCATTACGTATCACATTGCAATGATCCATCATATATTTAGGTAGTTAAGGCTGCATGCTGTACTCCATTGTGCTTGTGGTCACTAGATACATTCAGTTGCCAGTTTATTGGGTGCTCTTGTGTTTTCCCATAGAAAGAGTATAGGGGTAGAACAGACATTCATAGTGGCGCCCATTTTTATGTGTACCGTTGCCATAGCGACCGGTGTAAAGTCACAAAACTCCCTTTTAAAAATTCTGTCATTTTGATTTTACCTTGTAACTAAAATTATACCCAACAAGACAACAAAACTTATGAAGAAGTAATAATGCGAGCAATGAAAATGAATGTCATTAACAATACTGTACCTGCTTTAACCCTTTAAGGAGGACAGAAAATCTCAGGGTGGACCAAGTGAATATGACAAACGAAGGAAGGACCACATCTCCCACTTCATTCTCAGACTCGCCTACTGCCAAACGTAAGTTTCTGTAGGATGTTTGTTGACAAAAAAAAATATAAAAAAATTTTGCTATGTAACTGAATATATGTTTATTTCCATTGGCATCTTAAAGGGAGGATCTGAGACGGTGGTTTATACAACAGGAAGTTGATCTTTTCCGCTACCGCTTCGATGACCTGGATCCAAAACAAAAGCTTGAATTTCTTCACAGAAATAATCTGCAGTACGACACAGTAAGTTTGTCTTTGTTTGAATATTTTGAGTTTTTACTTTAATATAGATGAATACCGTAACTCAAAAGATTCATTCTTGCTACAAAACTACAATGTTTTCTTTTGTGTTACTTACACCTCGGGTAGGACTGCACAATTAATTGAATATTAACCACGATCGAGATTTTGGCTTCCCACAATTAAATGAACATGATCAACTGCGATATTGATATAGTTTAAAATGCGTGCTCTGCTCATAGAAACGGCGGCTGCATCTCAAATCAAACGTGTCTTAAACAAACAGCCAGCTACCAGGGGGCGATCAAGATGTTTTGGCTTCACTTTTGGGGAGCTGTCATGTGCGCACCCTACATCGGCAGCCCGTGTAAAACTTTCCTGAATGTTCGACTGGAGTCCAGAGTAGAAGAGAGATACTGTATATTATTTATTTTTTGGCAAAAATGAAAATGTACTGAATTCAGGTGAAGACGAACCTTACTTTAAGTCTTATTTTGATGCAAAGATTTGTTAATTAATAGGAATGTAGCACAACATGAAAGTGAAAGGAGCGCTCTGTTGATTTAATTTTGGGTAAAAAGTTTTGTTACGATTTTTATTTTGCTTCTAGAAGATGCATTGTGAATAAGGACCAGTCTTATTTTGATGCAAAATGTCTACATTAGCAGGAATGTAACACAACATGGAAGTGAAAGCAAGTCACATTTGTGCTCAATTGTATTGTCACTAGATGGAGCTGTTTGATCACTCTAACAGGACCCACGAATGTTAACGGTGAATGGTGATTGAAAAGTTTAAACAGTTACAGTAATTCTAATCAAATGTGAATACTTACAGTGTGTTTAGTTTATCTTTTACTTCTAAGTGTGTCGTAAGACCCACTTAAGGAAAGCACTGCGGCAGGTTTTTCATAAAATGGAGGTGAATACTAAAAGGAAAAATAAAAAAAGACCTATTTAATAATTCATCAACACATAATGTGTCAAGCAAGGACGGAACCGGCGCATTCATCTGATAAACGATGTTTGGTTTCCATGAGCCTCAGCCTTCAATGTATTAACACTGACACAGTTCTGCCTCTGCAGCTCTTCACTGAAATTCATCTTTCTCATCAATAACTTTTCAGATTAGTGTCGAGGAGAAGAAGACTCTGAGGGATAAACTTGTCAACTCCAGTTACGCCGTCAGTGGAATCACTGTGGAGAACCAGGACTTCTACAAAGTGAGTTACTCATCTCTCTCTCTCTCTCTCTCTCTCTCTCTCCATCTCCATCAAGACCACTAAGAATGTTAAGTGCTTATACCTCCATAAAACACATTTTTATATACAGTATTATTCTACAATGTGTATTCCCTCAGCTCTCACATAGCGAATGAGGAAACGAGCCATCTAGACACTGTACCGTTAACTCAATTTTGTATGTTGTTTTGAATTCTAAATGTCAGAACTTTAATAAAGAAATGACAGTTTTAACATTGTTGATTGATATCTACCAGAAAATGTTATTTTGTAAAAATCTCCCTCCCCACTGTAATTATATTCAGTGATTCTTCCTTTTTACTCTCAAAGCTCCACTGTTTCCCCCTTGAGTCCATTACTAGGCTACTTTTTATAGTTGTTAATGCTCAGTTTGGTAAAGAAGTGTCCAGAATCATGGAACAGCTGGACTGCTGTACTGTGGCTATTCATATTAAAGGGGTGCTCCACCAGTTTTACACATCAAGACAGGATTACTCGATATGAGGGGTACTACTCGGCCTGTGTAAACTTTGGATAGAGCTCTTCAAAGTTGAAAAATAACCCTGATAATGTCATCAGACTTGAGACTTGAGACTTGAGACTTAAACAGAAAGGGCTGCGTTCCACACTGGAGGTGTGGAGTTTAAAAGTTGTGGCGTTTACCAGTGAAGGAAAGGCCTAACAAAAGATGCTTTTGGGTTGCATTATGGGAAATGTAAAATCCAGTGTGTTTGGGGCTTGATTCTCATACTAGAAACTAAAAGTATCTCGGCCTCTGCTACTTCTTTTTTCCATTTTAAAGTCCCCATGAAACGGAAGTTAGAGTTTCTCTTTCTTTCAGTGAAACAGAATATTTGAGCGCTGTACAGTTACAAGAGGGATTTAAATCAAATGATTCGCATTTGACTGGCCCTCTAAAAAGTGGCTTAGAGTTCAGCTCGATATGTAGCTACAGAGGACTGTTGGCTCCACACACACACACACACACACACACACACACACACACACACACACACACACACACACACACACACACACACACACACACACACACACACACACACACACACACACCTCCATCACCTGCAGATGAATGGCGCCTGGAGGCTCCCTGCCAACCCGCCAGCAAAACTCCGCCGGTCGTTTTGCGTGGTCATCCAGTGGACACTCACTGCATGTACTGCCGCGCTACAGTGACACAGAGTCGGTTGAAAATCGGTAAAGTTTCATTTGAGTTAATTAGACCTCAGCCTCAACAGCGTTTTTGCACACTGATATCCCAAAACACATCTCTTCCTGTCTCTCTCCATATTGCTCTTAGCTACTTTGATCAAAGAACGTATATTGATTTGATCCACTAACGATTGGCTAGCTTGTCGTCCAAAGTCTCATTTGATTGAATTCATTTTTCTAAATGCCGCCGAGTGCAGAATGAGTCATCAAACATTTGAAACCGTTTACAGGAAGAGAAAAGAAGGGGATTTTGATCAGATTTTGTTGTAAAAATACTCTGATACTGTCTTTTTTTTAACATATTTGTCATATAACAAGAGACAAATGAACAATTAACACAGGCACGCAGGATCAAAACTGGGAAAATATGTTTTTCATTTTATGGGGACTTTAAATCTGTCTCTTGCGAGTCCCCCAACTATTATGGAGGCGCAATGCTAAATCTCTGGAGTAGTCCTTTAAGGTCATTCCAAACTAATGTATAACAGGTTAGATGATTACTCGATAAATGAACCCTCTGTTTACATAATTTGGGTCCCATTCAGAGGTGTCTTTAAGATATAAACCACCGCTACATGTAACATTTCAGATCACACACTTTACAATCTTCCACAATGACTTAATGGTGTCAAATAAAAGTAGATTTTACAGAAAAACTTAAATCCTTTTGGCAAGACATGAAGTGTTGTAAGTCCACGGAGTTGGATTTGACTTTTGCCTTTTGTCCAGTGTTAGACTTCGACTAATTACCACACCAGCTCTCATTAGTTTCTTCCATACTGTGTAATCTAATCTGTCTAAGAGTACCAGTCAAGCAGGGCAGTGAACCGCCTAGTCTGTCTTTAAGAATAAAACATTTATCACATTGAAGTAAAACACGGATTTATCTTCTTAGTTGTATTTCTTTCCTCAGCTTCCCTTCCTTTCAGGGCCAATATTTTGTCAGATGGAGACAGATCATCTTATGATATGAAATAAATGAGCAAATATTGGTCCATGGGGACGTTTAAATCAACTTTATTGGAGAATTCATGTTCTCCCAAATGTTGAATTTCCCCTCTGAGTATCTTGCCTTACCTCTAAAGAAATATTTGGACATCATTTTTGTTGAATCACTAAATGTTCACATAATGGAGTTTTAAATCGGTATGAAAGGACAGTCTGAAAAATAGTTGGCTGATTGACAGATTACCTTCATAGCCTTTCACAGTTGAATGGATTTAAGTCTACAGTTGTCTGTTCACAAAATGAAAAAGGAAAGGGAAAAATGTCATGGCCTGCTACTTTAAATTTACATTTTAGGCTTGTTACTGACAGTCTTATTCGTTGAGAGCATGCAAATCATCCTTGCTCCCTTTATTGAACATCTAGACTAGAATAAGAGTAAAGTCATGTATCACAGCCACAATTACGAAGGGCAAAGAGAGTTGGCCTCGACATCTATATCTTTTTTTATTTTAATATTTATTGAGGCCTTTGTGCATACAACCAAAAGTACTGTGCATGTTAACTTATAACTTTTTTACAATCAGAAAGATATAAAATAAAATAAAGGAAAAACAAACAGAACAGTCATGGTTTTAAAGTGTCCATTATTAAAGAAGGGTGTTTACAAATCCAGTATCTTGTAATTTACACATCAGTAGGTCCATAAGCATTTCCCACTCTGTCATAAATCATTAATTTCTTCCATTTACTAACAAAAACATTTTCTCTCCCTCTAAGCTGGAAAGACATTTTTTCCATAGTATAAATCTCTCTTATAATTTCTAACCATTGTGTTATAGTTCAGTCTTATACCAGTTTCTTGTTATTGCCTTCTTACTTGTGATCAATAATATCTTGGTTAAATATCTATCATTATCAGTGACATAATCCTTTATATTCCCCATGTACATAACTTTGCATTCCTTAGGTATTGCATATCCAAAAATACCTTTAATCGTAACATGCACATTTTCCCAAAATGAGTGTAATTTATGACATTCCCAAAAGATGTGTGCGTGGTTTGCCTCTCTATTCCCACATATCGGCCAGCATGATTGTTGTGAACCAGTTTGTTTACTCTTTATTTTAGGTGTAATAAAGTAGCGGGTTACATTTTTCCACCCAAACTCCCTCCATGTCCTTGAAATTTTTAACATCTATATCTTATGAGTGCATTTACTATTTAAAATATGTTTTTGTTTTTATTTTAAAGGTTCCATTTCAAGATGCCCTGGATCTAGTGCGAGCAAGGAAAGTGTATCTCAAAGCAGGCTACGTGTACATCCCTCACCAGGACATTGTCACCATTGTTCTCAACGATTTCCGCACCAGGCTATCTAAAGCTCTTGCAGTAAGTGTTTGAAGGTTTTCACTGTTTTTAGAAAGAATGAATAATAATATTACAGAAAGCTCAAGGAGACGTGTGTGTGTACACCTGACCACTTTGAAGGTCTTATTGATAGCAATTTTATGTAGACCAGTATTTAAAAAAAGAAATAACACGTCCACAGAGCCTTTAGAAAGGTGCTGAATAAAAGTATGGCTTTTCCTGAAAAATTAATTAATTAATTAATTAATTAATTAATTAATCATTTTTTAAATTTTGGCGGGTCCAAATTGAATGTTTTGTTCATCTCTGTGGAAGATATCCGACGTTTGGCTCCCACTTCTAACGATGCTTGTGAGCCAACAGTGTAACGACGTTGGTATCACGTGGTATCTCTGGGTCGTCAGTTAGTGTGGGAAAAAAACGGATAAATGGCTGAGATTGATGGTAAGTGCTTGGCAACGACTTGTTGTGAAGTGAATGCAGTAGAATGATGGAGGGAGAATGCGACATCTAGTGGCTGAATATTGTTAATGTTATCAATGGCACCTTTTAAAATATCTAATCAGCCAATCACGTAGCAGCAAATCAATGCATTTAGGCATGTAGAAATGGTCAAGATGATCTGCTGAAGTTCAAACCAAGCATCAGAATGGGGGAAGAAATGTAATTTAAATGACTTTGAACATGGCATGGTTGTTGATTTGAGTATTTCAGAAAATGCTGATCTATTGGGATTTTCTAGCACAACCATCTCTAGTGTTTGCAGAAAATGGTCTGAAAAAAGAGAAAATTAGAAGATGGGTACACTGTCGTCACAAAGGGATGGACATGGTCAGCAACAATACTCAGATAGACTGTGGCGTTTAAATGATGCTCAACAGGTACTAAGAGGCCCAAAGTGTCAAGAAAAATATCTCCCGCACCATTACACCACCAGCAGCAGCCTGAACTGTTGATACAAGGCACGATGCATCCGTGCTTTCTTGTTGTTTACGCCAAATTCTGACCCTGCCATCTGAATGTGTCAGCAGAAATGGTGACTCATCGGACCCAGACAACGTTTTTCCAATCTTCTCTTGTCCAATTTTGGAGAGACGTGACAATTTCAGCCTCAGTTTCCTGTTCTTAGCTGACAGGAGTGGCACACGGTGTGCTCCTCTGCTGCTGTAGCACATCTGCTTCAAGGTTCCAGGTTCAGAGATGCTCTTCTGGAAATATCTCGGTTGTAACGAGTGGTTATTTCAGTTACTGTTGCCTTTCTGTCAGCTTGGACCAGTCTGGTCATTCTCCTCTGACCTCTGCCGTTAACAAGACATTTTGGCCCAGAGAACTGCCGCTAGCTGGATATATATTTCTCATTTTTGGACCGTTCTCTGTAAACCCTTGAGATGGTCGTGCGTGAAAATCCCAGTAGATCAGCTATTTCTGAAATACTCTAACTCTAACTAACAACCATGCCATGTTCAAGGTCCCTTACTTCACCTTTCTTCCCCATTCTGTTGCTTGGTTTGAGCTCCAGTAGGTCATCATGACCATATCTACATGCCTCAAGGCTGCATTCACACTAGAGTAGGCGGTGCGGAGAAAACGTGAGTTTTTCCCTTCCTTTTAAATGGGGGTAGTGTGTGTGGGCCGCGGCGGCCGCAAGGGGTGGGGTTTCCGGCCTGCGGCATAAAAATAGAAACGAAATCAACTTTTGAAGAAACACAACCCGACGTCACGCTGCGGTGGGCAGTCACGTAACCGGTGACCCAGAGCGATACAGCCCAGCAATGAGGGAGCTAAAGACGTTAATCGGCACAGTTAATGGGCCATTAATGCGACTCTCCCACACCGCCGCAATGCCTGATCTGGTGTGAATGCAGCCTAGATACACTGAGTTGCTGCCACGTGATTGGCTGATTAGATATTTGCTTTTTATATTGTGTTCCTATTCTGTCTGTATATGCAGTTTATGTAAATACATTTTGTGTATACAGTAAGTTTACACAGGTTCCACAGGCAAATTCTTAATTTGCAAACCATGGTTGTTCCTTTCAGTGCCCTGAGGGGGAAACTGGAGAAACTCAGGGTTCAAATGAGGGGAATAAGTATGAACGCATGTAATAAAATGTCTGGAGGGAAGACTGTGGACAGCTAGTATGAAAGTGCTCATTATCCCTAAGGGCATGATGTTTTTTTTAAAGGCTGTGGAAGTCTGTGAAGGCGCAATATCGGCATGCATTGTGCATTGGACGCCCTGAGGGACGTGGAACATGGTGTTCTGGGGTCCAGAGGCATTTTTTATAATACATGTGAGGAGACAACCGAGGTTCAGTTACATTGTGGTGAGGGTTCCTGATTAGGGAGCAGGCAGGCACAAGCATGCTCAACAACATAGACAGTCACACACATGGTTTGTGAAAAGACTTTTTCTATTAATGAGGTGCGAGAAATCTACAATACAGACGACCCAGCCACAGAGAAGAAATAATATAAAATATGCCAATATAAACACCTGCAAATCCTCACTGTTCTGATTGGAATCTCAACCTTTCTAATTTACATAAAAATGATGTAGATTTTATGCTATACCTGAAGTAATTGTGTAAACATTATGATTTTTATTGTGATGCAGAGTAGGGATAATAGCGGCAAAGGGAGGATACGGTTTCCTCAATCTGATCCATGTTGTTTTCATCATCAAGATAAGAGATACAAAGAAAACACCATTCATGAAACTACTTTTGAATTTGTATAGTGTAGTGGAGAAAATATGGGATCAACATGAGGGATCAGTGTTTGCATAATTGAGCCTTTGCTAAGTCCCGCCTCTCGAACGCAGACTGGCCAATCATAACGTAGAATCGGCCAGCTCCGACCACGGTCCGACGACTATCCGGCTTTGCTCCATAGACTCTGCAATCCTTTCAGATTTTCTTCATTTTCAGGCTGGTTTTGTGGATTGTTGTGGATTATTAGTCATGGTTAAACCTTGTGCCAGGGGCACGTGTAATAGTGATACAGTATATATCGTATATAGTAGCAGTGGAGGGCGGGACTTAGCAAAGGGTCAATTGCGTCCACCTTCTGCTGAAAATGGGCCTTTATAATTTTTGGTCGGGTTGTCTAATGTGGACCTGGTTGTCATAAAGAATGTGTATCAGATGCTATTACTTCTGCACTGGTCAAGCGTGCCGTGTGTCACAGAATAGTTAATTCAATCCTCTTTTCAACAAACGCATAACTTAAACATACAAGCAATGCGTCCTCCTTTAGTTTGCTTTCTCCAACTAAAGAGCACTCTGTCAAAAGAGAGTTTTCAATGCCTTTCCGAAGCAGCTGTTTGAATCTACCAGGCAGTTCATTGCTTTTGTTCATAGAAAATGATTTGGCAGTTTGAACAAAGGTCCATTTTTGTTGTGTGGTTTTGTTGTGTTGTTCGCCCCGTGTAGTCGCTTTCAATCAGTGCGTTTCCAGGTAATGCCAGTGTTCATGACAAATGGTAGACTCTGTTTAGCCAGTGGTCTAAAATGACTATTGGCAAATTGGAGCACTCATCGTAAACACACTACTGCCCAACTGTAATATGCTTAATTAACAGAATTACACAGAACGGAGAGTTTTCATGTAGCTCGCTAATCTCAGAATGCATGCAGAGTAACTTGGGCACCAGACCTCGACCTGCTGCTCTGATTTTGGGGCTTTTTAATTTCTCAGCAGCAGTAAACAGTTTATTGTGTGCAAGTTAGGTGAAGAATCCCCATAGGACTCTGAAAACCGCGCTGGCTGTAGAGTCCATTCTCGTGTCCAAATCATGATTGCATACTAGATTGTGTAGTATAGAAAGTCATTGCATCTGTACTAATGTTGGCATAGTGGGCTTGATTTGCTTTAACACATGTCCTCCATCATGGGACAGGCAGGACCATCTTTTCCAAATTACAAAAAGGAAAAACAAATAAAAACAGCAGCTCGGTCCAGCTTCGCCATTCTCCCATTTCCTGGTAATTATCCGGACCACTAACTGTTGGAATGGAATAATGCTCCAAAACTATTTTTTCTTGTAACTGTGCCATTGTGACTGTTTGTGTGTTACTATAATGGTTATTCTCCTCCACTGGGGACGACAAGGGGACATCGCAGAAAATGTGTCATTAAAAAGGCATGAAATTGAAAGCTGCTTCTCCTTATCACTCCAGTTATTGGTTGGCTGTTCATTTTAACAGAAATATAGTTTATTAAGTAGTTTTTGTGTATATGGGGGGGTGTGGGGCTTGTAAGGAATAATTTTTTTCTTTTCTTTTAGAGATTATTTTTTTGCCTTTTAATGGCGAGAGAGAGAGACAGTAATAGTTATGAAAGGGAGAGAGGGAATGACGTGCAGCAAAGGTAAGACGCTGCAGTAAGACTTAGCCTTGGTGCACGGGGCGCCTGCTCTACCAGGTGAGCTACCAGGGCGCCCCTGTAAGGAATCACTGTGCTGGTGTCATATAGTGTGATGTATGATCATTCACTCAATGTCAGAAAATCGTAGTCTGTTTTACAGCTAAGGGAATTTTAACATCATCACTTTGAAATAGGGCTGCAACTAACGAATATTTTCATTCTCGATTAATCTAACGATTATTTTCTCAATTAATCGATTTGTTTTTTTTGGTCTATAAAATGTCAGAAAATGTTGATCAGTGTTTCCCAAAGCCCAAGATGACGTCCTCAAATGTCTTGTTTTGTGCACAACTCAAAGATATTCAGTTTACTGTCATAGAGGAGTAATGAAACTAGAACATATTTGCATTTAAGAAGCTGGAATCAGAGAATTTTTAACTTTTTTTTCTTTAAAAAATATTACTCAACGCGATTAATCAATTATCAAAATAGTTGGTGATTAAATAGTTGAAAACGAATCCATTAATTTTGCACCTCTACTTTAAAGGGGCCCTCACACACCAAGCTGACAGCTGGTTTTCTGGTACTGCTGTCAAACTTTCAGCAACATGAAGTACTTAAAGTTTATGCACTAATTCTTTAAATTAACTTTGATGCAGTTTTATTCAACTTGCTTAAGTAACTAAGTTGTATTTTAATTACTGTTTTGGTCTGTGTAGTACTTAATCTTTGCAGTTAACCTGCAATGTAGGGCTGCTCTAGTTCTAGTCCTTGTGCCAACTCTATTTACCATTACTCAATGTGATGTCCGTCTCACCTGCAGTTGACAGCCCGCTCGCTACCAGCAGTGCAATCTGATGAACGGCTCCAACCGCTCCTTAACCACCTCAGGTAAGCAGCAGCAGGATTAATAACTTCGCTGCCACTTTGCCAGGACTCCGTTTGGAGAAAGAGATTTAACAGGATTGATCATTGGCACCAAAGAACGTTGGCGGCGGCTTGTGGCTGATCTGAGTAAACCCAATCTGTCCCCATAGACAAGTCCAGATGTTGAGGGAACTTGTGGTGCCTGGCTACGTGTGCAGCATCGTCTATTCCTATCGTTAAAGTAATTAGGACTATGCAACACGTGCATTGTTTTTGCTACAACTTCTCATGCACTAGTTGTTTCTGGGATAGATTTCTTAATTGATTTTCACCTAAAATATCTGTATGGTTATCATGTTTGATCAAACAATAGAACCGCCACTAACTTCTCTTACTAAGGCGGTACCTCCCATAGATGCCTTAATGTAAAAACCCTTAAACTTGTTCTCCATTGAAAGTTAATGTGAATCAGCAACAGCACACAAGGTTGCCTTGAATAGTGACTTAATAGCAGCAGCCTTCATTTCAGCTCCAATAGCAAAGGAGAGCAGCTCAGAACGCAGTGAGGGGGTTTATCTTACTTTAGATAAAAGTAAGGACATGAATATAAGGGTTGAAGAAGTCGTGTCGCCTGATTGTTGATGGGGATTAGTGGGCAGGTTGTCGAGATTAGTGGGCAGGTCACTAATCTCTGTGGTAGGGGGAACACAATATGATATAAAGCATCGCCGAACGGGAGTCAATGGGGTTTGCCAAAGTCATCGACTTAAGAATCTGATAGCAGCTTAGCAGTTTTACATTTTTTTGGCAGGAGGTTACAAGGGATGTTTTATATTTACCCTTTTTTAAAATGATTGTGTCCAGTTTTTAATGTCCAGTCTTTAGTGTCAGGTGTTATTTTCCATCAAAAAGACTTTGATTACACTGAAGAACCAAACAATCCGATTTCATGGCAGCCCTGATAGCTTTCTAAAATTGTATTAACATTGCTTATTTGTCACAGTCCTGATATTTTCTTTTTTCATATTTTCTCATTTTAGTCATGCCTATGTGGGGCAGGATTACAGCATCCAGAAGAATGTTGGGAAAATCTCCTTGGAACAAATTGATTCAGTAAGTTGCATTCACTATTTATTCTTGAAAGAAGTTGAAGTTCAGGGTGTCATTTGTGCCTGAGAGTGAGTGGTATAAAAGGTAGAATAAGGTTTGTATGTAATTCTGGTGGCCCAGAAGTGTATTTAGTGCAACTTTAGTTTTAATCCATCAGTTCACATTATGTTTAACATGTGCCCCATGGAAAATATATGAATTAAAATAGATATTTACAGGTACAGATGGATTATAGTAGTCCATATCTGCATGTTAGTCATTCATTTTTGTCTACCTCCAGCTTTCAGGAAAGTCATTCCCGCTCTGTATGAGGCAGCTCCACCAGACCATCAGAGAGGAACACCATCTCCGCCACGGTGGTCGCATGCAGTACGGCCTCTTCCTCAAAGGTATCGGCCTCTCGCTGGAGCAAGCACTGCAGTTCTGGAGGTCGGAGTTCATAAGAGGCAAAGTGGATGCAGACAAGGTAATGTTGACAACATGAATGCTATCATGTATTTTTAAGTTACATTTATCCATCCTGGATTTAAAAACAAATGAGTGAGTCAATGCAGTTACTTTTGTTTTAAAAGTCTATTTAGTTTTTAAAGGCTTTCTACATTTCATTACAACCTGATAAAAAACACCCAGAGAGTTCTTTTGTTGTTGTTTTTTTTAAAGTTTATCCTTGAACACCAGATTAGTGGACAACAGTGACAGCAGACTCCACATGATGGAACGGTTCAGATGGAACAGACAGTATTTCATGCTGTTTTTCTTCTTGTAATGCTTTAAATATTAATGTATTTTAAACGAGCCACACCGACCTTTTATTTAACAGTTCTGAACCACGTACTAAAGCCAAGCTGTCAAGACAATAACTGCCTGTTAAATAGGTAATTGCTTGGATTGTATCGATTTGCTTTCACAGATATGACTGTACAGTATCCACCACAGACTGTTAGAACATCCCTGTATGCCTCGCCTTGGCTGGCCTATCTAAGGGAGATATGGAAGATTCAAAACTGTGTTTTTTTTTTTATGCTCCGTCCTCATTGCAGCCACTTAGGAATTCCTTGTCGAGATATGAACACTGAAGTTCATGAAACATGAAAATTAACTTTGAATTCAAGTCGGTGAACTTTATTTTGTACCGTGGTCTAGTCAGAACAAAATTCCAACATTTAAAAAAAAAAAAAAAAAAATCCATCTTGAAGTTACAATTTTTGAGTTTTGACCAGAGCTGAAACGATTAGTGCAACTATTTTCACTATTTTGTAACATTTTTTTGAGACCAATCTATTAACGGGACTGTTTGTAACTTTTTAAGCGTATAAATGTAGCGGGTCGGGACACATGCGCGTTCGCATATGCGCGCTCACGTGTGGCCGGAGCCTCGTCTCCTCTGCCTGCTTGCCATCACTACAGACAGAGCGCGCGTTCTCACGTACTTGTTCCACCTCTAGACGTGAACGCGCGCTCACTCCACACTGCAGAAGAGTTAGTTTAGCTCTGAGAATGTACAGTGGACGTTTGCTCGCTCATGTCTATATAGAGCGAGCACAAGCACGAGCCCGACGCTGACTTTCGTTGATTTCACGGCCACAGGTGTCGCTGTTAAGAAGCAATTCTGAAAGTTACAAATAGTCCCTTTTAATTGAGAAAATACCTGGTAGATTAATCAATGATGAAACTAATCATTAGTTGCAGCCCTAATTTTTGACTGTCATCCATCAAACCATTCAGGATGTCAGTGATTTTGCTCTCACAGGTTCCCTGAATACAAACCAAATATATGGTCAAATCACACCATATTTGAAATATCTTTAGGTTCATAATCATAAAAACATATTCTAAGATATTCTCCACTTGTACCATCTTTCTTTTTTTTTCTCTCTCTTTAGTAGCAGCATCACTTGCTTGACATGACTAATAGAGTTCTGCACTATATTTTAAAAAATCACATAATGGCATTTTTCTTAATTTTAGGAAGAACCAGCTGATTTTAAGTTTCAAAAAAACTAAAATTTCTAATGTGATGCATTATTTAAGTCTTTCTTTGTAGTAAATATGTCAGGGCTTTATTCAAATATATATCTGGTTGTCACCACATTATTTTCTATTGTTGCTTCTATACGTTTTACTGAATTTTAAATATACAAGTACTACATGTCCACCACATAAGACCCGGCTAGGAGTACTTGACAGGTAGATATCAAAACAGCATGATCTGATTGCACTGGGACACAGTGAGACACTTGTCTAATCAGCCATGTGAGCTGTCATTTATATTCGAAAAGTAAAAGCTTAAGAAGTATTGTCCATCTGACCCTCACTGATAAAAAAACGCTTAATCTCACACATAAGTCTGTTGTGTTTTTGGGTGTTCATCAAAAGATGCAGTATTAACAGGGTGCAAGGTGAGTGCCAAGAAATCATTTAATTGTGAGTTAAAGAGAGACCCAGAGCAGCAGTCTGGCACAGCAGTGTGTGTGTGTGGCGGGCCTTGATCCCCGAGCCTTGTTGTCTTTTAGATAATGATTTGTAGTCGTAGATCACATGGCTGGCGTATCACTCCAGGTGGTCAGCGCTCTTTCCAGTCCGGGGACATCTGTTGCATCAGCCAGACAAGGTGTCCTGGCGTAGTGGTGCGAGATCTTGAGCCTCTGTTTCCTGCTGGTGCCACAGTTTCAGTTGTAATGAGAAGACGCATCAAAGAGTTCTGACCAGACTCTGATGCACAGAGATACACAGAGCGGCCTTCATGTTTTCAGATGTGTTGTCACTTGAATGGGTTTTCACATCTCAGTGCAAAAGAACAAGTTGGTAGAGAGAGGGGGGAAAAATACACTAATATGCAGTTGATACAAGGTAGATTTTTCATACAGAAATGTATACGGTACTAATGTGAGTGACAAAGCGGTTAAAGCATTAAACCATGCCCCAAATGTTCAGTGAACTCGGTGTGAACGGAAACAAATTTAAACAAGTCTAATGTCTTAAAAGAGTAAATGAATTAAACAGACACAAAACGCTGCAACGGTCATTATGGGAAATTAAATTATTCTGCACACTTCACTGTGAACTCCGTTTATATCGATACCGATGTTTAAAATAACAATTTGGCCGATTGCCGTTAACAGTGTTTTTGCTATTTATTCCCCTTTTGTGCCAAGGAAATAAAGACATCAAATAACAAACTAGTAGTGTACTCGGAGAGCGCAGACCTCTGCCAAGGCAGGTTTCATGCCCCCTCCCAGCCGTTCAGCTTGCGCCATCATTCATATGTGTCTTTGTTTATGTTGAGATGAACGGTATGTCATGAATGCGTCATCAGTTTACACTGTGCATGTCTTAAAGCCTGTGGTGTTAATGCACAGGCTGAGCGGAGCTATAAAAAAAAATTTCCCGAAGCCAGATCATGATCCAGATCGCCACCAAAATTGAATGGATTGTTCATTGTGCCACATCCCACCCCTTCAAAAGATTTCATTCAAATCCATCACTGACTTTTGGAGTTATTCTCCAAACGGACAAACCAGCAAACCAACCAACGAACCAACGGCGGTGAAAACATGACCTCCTTCCTAGGCCTTCAGCCTTGGCGGAGGTAATAACTGAACTAAGTTATTCAGCATTTCATTACACTGTCTTTGAATAAGCACAAATTCAATCACACAAATTTATGAAATGACCTTTAATATAACCTTCTTTCACATGAAACCAATTTTTTTTTTTAAATAACTGCGTCAAAAGCCGTTTTAGCTGCACTACAACTACCTACTCAATGAGAAGAATGTGTCAGTACTTAGACAGCCCACACAAATATTCATTTTGTGAAACATAAATCAATGTAAAGGTAAAAGCCATTAGAAACACAAGCAGTGTTTCCCACACATAGACCTTTACTTGGGTGGGCCGCCCATATATTAACAACCGTCCAGCTATATTTGGCGTCCCATTTTACCATCTTTTTGTTTCATTTTTTTTTAAACCGCTCGAAAGAATGACACCATCCGCGATCGATTATCTATGGTTAATGGACTTGTATTTAACGCCTTTCTGGTCTTCCGACCACTCAAAGTGCTTTACACCACATGCCAGTATTCACCCATTCACACACATTCATTCACTGATGACAGAGGCTGCCATGCAAGGTGCCAACCTGCTCGTCAAGATGTGAAATGCTCATCCACACACCGATGGCACAGCCTTCAGGAGCAATTTGGGGTTCAGTATCTTGCCCAAGGACACTTCGACATATGGACTAGAGGAGCCGGGATTGAACCGCTGATCTTCTGATTAGTGGTCAACCCCGCTCTATCTCCTGAGCCACAGCCGCTCCAGTGGACTAATGGTGTCAGAACGCCGCCGGGGGGCGGGAGGAGAGCTCTGCTCTACTGGTCCAGCCTCGGGCTTCACTGCCTCAGCTGTCCAGGCTGGACCCACAGACGGGACTACAGTGGCGTGTCATTCCCATCCAGACTGCAGTGATTGTTTTTAAGAAATCTTGTAAGTCATTGTTTTACTGCTTAATTTTGAGTTGATCATAAAAACATTATTGTCGCGGATCTTTCTCCGAGACAGTGTCATACTCCCACACGGACGATTTTTTTCTTTCACTTTTATTTGTAAAGAAGCCACACATGCCCATGGCACCCGTTGCTGTTACGTTGTTACATGCCAGAGTCGTGCCCAGTCGGTGGCTTCTTCTCTGAATCAGCAGCTGGTTGCTGTTGTCCTAGACAGACCGCAAAAAAACAACACAACATTTATTTAGCCAGCGCAAAAGTGATGGAACACAACAGGAACATCGGCCAGTGCCATCGGCGAATGTCCTTTTATTTGTCGATAGGCCGATGGCAGTCAACAAGGTGAATATGGGCTGATACAGATGCATCTTTAATATGTACAACCATTAAAAATGATTTACCGAAACGCTGCCTTTTAAAAAATACACACATGGTTTCCTTTTATAATTGTAAAAATGAATATCCTGCAGGTTTAACTATTAACTGCAACGAGCACCTGTATTTAAGACTAGAGTAAATACTGGAAGGGGAAATGACACAGAGAACTAACATGGTTGCGTTACTAATTTGAGATGAAAAGTAAACAAAAATATCACCAGTAATTTGTGGCGCTATTTGCAATGGTCTCGCACCGCGGCAAAATATGTTAGACATCAGGACAGTTATTTACTCTCTAAAGATTTAATTCAGAAAGAGCGGTTTATGTGTGCCAACATTTAATTGAGCTATCTAAAGATTCCCCATCATCTTTTTTGTGCAGCTTTGTCACTTTGACACCTGTTAAAGTATGTTTTTAGAGTAATAAAGCAGTGTCTTCTGTCTCTCCTGTCCTAGTATCTGCTGTTGGCCCTCAGTAAGAGCCTCATGGCAACTACAGCACACTAGAGCCCTCTTTGGTGCCCCATATCTGAGGTGGCTTGGTTCCACGTGTACAAGCTCCCAGAGAAAGTGCGATGGTCGGTGCACAATGCCCAGCTCTTGTTCCACAGCAAGAGGCAGCAGAATGGTGCTGACAGATCACAGCTCTCACAATGATGTATGTGTTAAGTCAGGGACTGCACTTTGTGGCGTGCTGCACAAAGCCTGCTCATTAGTATGCGACAGGCACGGAGGAAAAAGATGGGAGGCAGCGATGCCAAGAGGGAGGCCTGGAGGAAGAGCCAATGTAATATTAGACTAGAAGGAGAGAGGAAATTGATGAAATCAACTTGATCTATCCATTTTTCTTGCCACTGAAGTTAGCCTATTCATTTGGAGGAGTGTGTCTATTTGAACCACATTTGAGTGTGTTGCATTGCCTCGGGGGTCGGACTGCTTGTTTTACAGATGTTAACTTCAGGTTAATTAATTTCCACTAACTGACACCATTTGTCACATTATAGTTTTGCTTTGCTCTGGGGGTCTTTTTCCAACAATGGAACATTTTTATGAGATGACACTTTATATTAACTGCTCTTAAAGTTTGATTACAAATGTACACCATGTTTTTTCACTGGTATTTGCAGGACATTTGAAAGTAGCCCCCAGCTCCTCCTGTGACCCTGTATACAAATATATCCTGATTCTTCACTTAACTTTTTTCTTGGAAGAGATGCAAGAGAGGCTATTTTGTGTTTTTTTTTTTTTCTCATAGAAAGTCCATAAAGTAAACAGTGTTAGCTAGATAGTCGGGTCATTCTTTCATTAGGATCTAGAAATTCATTGGACTTATAAGAGGCTTTGTGTCATTTATCTTCTATGTATTGCTTGCACAATAGTGCTGCTATTATAGCAACTTGAAATTCATGATCCCAATCCTAAAGTAAACAGAATATTGGCCAATACATTACTTTATCTGATATAAATGATTCAAAATCAAAGTCTAGAAAATTGCACTTAGATTTATTGCTCATGCTGAGCATGCAAGTTGCACAAGTGGCATTTGCTTTCACTTAGAGAGAAATACACACTAAGACCAGGCAGATACAGGGCTGATATTAGTGTATCACAGATATATCCGTGTAGCTGTATATGGTGGCTAATTGGTAATTAGAAATTACAGGATAGATGCAGTATGTCAAAGATATGTTTGAGATCATTTAGAAATGGTACATTACATTGTTTTTTTTACACTAGAGAGCACTGACATGTTTCTTTTTCAACTATACAACATTTCCCTCAGTACCCGTCTTGGTCACAATTATTTAAAGGGGCGGGTCCATTATGTATTTTTTTTTAATTTTTTTTTAAGTTTTAATATCGTTCTGTAGGTTGGCTGAAAATGCATTTTTCTGCTGGCGATTGCATTTACTCTTCAAAAAATCATAAATGTGGTGTTCATTTGTGAAGATTATCTTGCTGAACAAAATGTGAAAGTATCATAAACGTTTGTTTGCCACAGAGCTTATTTTCTGCAATAATCCAAAACCAAAATCCCATTGGCTTTCTGTCGAGGGAACCAGGGCGATGCTAACTTCCTGGTTGGCTACAAAACTACGTCATCCCTGAAGAACTTAATTAAATTAGCAAAATAAAATGACAAACAATGCCCAAAAAAAAAAATAACAACCAGCGATGTACTCGCCAAAATTCAATATATTCATCCAAACCCTAAGGTACAACTTAGAAAACAAAAAATTATTAGCATTCTAAATTATTTTTTTTCTAATTACAATAAGCTCTTTTACCGGGTGTGATGCACAGTGCAACGATTTGGGTTTGCAGCAGGCTTGTCACAGTGTTTTAGGGACAGTGCAGCTCTAATTTGTCTCCATTGCCTTTTAGTTTAAAATTCTCCCTGTGTGTGTAAATGACCTTTTAAAAAGCTGTCCTTTTCCTCTTTCTGCAACATCAAACTTCCCAACTTGAGCACACTTGCAGCATTTTTATAGTCCCTCACCTTTTTATTGTTTTTCAGTTTCTGAAAAAGCCTGTAGTGCAGATTTAAAATGGGACGTATTTTTAATGGTATTACATATAAGAGGAACTGGAGCTGCAGGCACATCAGTCACTATGGACTGAGCCTAAGAAGCCATGCCAAGTTTACACACACATGCACACACACACACACACGTACGTAATCCCTTTGATTGTGTCCTATTTCTCTGTCTCCATCGCCGCAGGTTTTCGCGAACGTGTCCTCGAGTGTGGGGGGATGTTACAGCGATGTAGCCCCATGAGCCAAGATGTGCACTAGAAGAGCTGCGGCTCTGCTCCTTTAATGCAGCTTTTGTGCTCGTGTTTAGACTCTCTACTCTTGATTTTCTGAATTCCCTCAGTTTTGGAGGTCAGCTGTGTTAAGAGTATATCCAGGATTATCTAAAGTGTGGGCTGAAGTGTAGGAACACAGCTGGTGATTAAAAAAGGAAAGACTGAAAATATTATATTTAGAGGGGTTGAATTCAATGAGAGTAAATATAGGACAAGTTGTGAACAAACTGCAAGCTGCATTGTACAACGGCGGATGCTGAGGGGGGAATCTGAATACTGTTTTTGAGGACAAATCAAATATCTTTTTAGAAAACGGCAAATCAAAAGCGTTCAATCTAATGTGCCGTTTGCGGTTAATCCCAGCATTTAAGAGCGTTAATCTGTTCTTGTGAAGTTATATCTTTTAATCGCCGTTTTAGCAAAAGAGTCACACCTCAGTCTCATGTGGAGGAAGTGAAAGTTTGATGTCGTATTATTTCTTAGTATGACTTTTTCGAGACCACATAGGATCTTTTTTTTTTACATCCTAATTATTTCACATAATACATATTAAACACACTTTTGGTGCCAGTGGAGTTCCGAGATCCGTTTTAATAGAGTAGGGGCGTCTTAAATCAGGAAAAGGCCTCTTGAATCCTTCCAAGCTCTACATAATTAATATTTGATTTATTGTACTTCAGGAAGATTTTATGGATTTGTGAATTGCCGCTGCAGCTTGTCACATTAGCGAGTTCAAGGGTTTTATTGCAACATTTATGTGTTATGATGGGAGCAGTCGCGGTGATTGTGTTCTACCACTGTCGAAGCACACTGTGTGTATTTTACTGTTTTGATTTTTAGAGGCAGGGTGCCTGTAAATCATGTTTTTAATGGTTGCACTTGAGCTCTGTACATATAAAAAGGAGTTCACTGTGAAGATTGTGTTGAATGACCTCCATCAAAAACTATGACGGGGTTTTTTTTTTTGTTGCTTTGGAACAAACTGGACAGAAGATGGTCTGAAGGTTTACAGACGTCTGGCACTTTAAAATGTATTAATACAGTTCATTTGGGTCCTTGACTTTTATGTTTTGCTTTTTGAGAGATACTGTAAAGATTTCTTTTCAGCTATTAACCAAAGGGACACTCTCGCTCTAATAGGTCACAAAATACATCTGAGGGGTCGTGAGTTTGGCAAGGAAATAAGAAAAAACCTGAAATCTGTTTCCATTTATTTATTTTTTTGATCTTTCTCTAGTCTTTGCTTCTTTCTTTTTTTTTGAGAAATAATGGGTCATTTTACCTCTTTCAGCCTCAGACAGACAATTGAATGAAGCCACCAGAGAAATTTAAATGGAAATATCTCTTTGGTGAAATTGCTAACAACTCCTAGACATCTGATATGTGACAAGGGGCCCAACTTTATTGTAACTTAAGCTGTCAAATAAAAGTAGTGGAGTAAAATGTTCCACTATTTTCCCCTGAAATGTAGTGGATTAGTAGTATAAAATGACGATTCTCAAAGTACTGCAAAATGGTAGAGTAGATTTCAGCTCTATACATGCCCATATACAGTTCAACAAGCGTTGGTAATTAAAGGAGCTGTGTGTAGGATTTTACCTCATTTAGTGGTGAGGTTGCAGATTGCAATCAACAGAAACTTCTCCTGTGTGCCAAGAAGCGTAATAATAAACTATTAAATAATAGTTTAATATAAAATAAACTATTGTTTAAATAAAGAAGTCAGGAAATAATTGGTCTTTTTCCACCATTCTGTGAGCAACTGTGATCTGATTGTATGCTGCACATGGTATGGATCTGCAAACAGCGCAAGTGGTTTGTTACTTCGCTGAGAAGTTGTAGATGTGCAGCCTGTTGCCTGTAGCGCTTCATCTAACAGCTCACTGTGGCTGCTCCTCCTTGTGCCATTACTCCGTCTAATGTTTCAAACTGAGCCGCTGTCAAGAAATGACAAACCTGACCGTTGTCTTGTTTAGTAGACGTATTTTTAACTAACGATAGTGGTCAGTGTCAAGCTCTTTGACAAACACAATGCATTTCCTCCGACTACTTCATAATAAAAGCATAATAAAAACCTTGTGTTTTGCCAGTTAAATGCTTTTAATTTGAAGCTGCAGCAGTAGGAAATGTTTGGTTTGCTTAGCAGTAACAGAATTGCTGAAATGCTACACATTTAGGAATAATGGGCGCATTGCAGTGAATACTGGTACACTGTACTGGGAGTTCCTACATGTATATCTTTTATCTAAAGCATACTCTTGTGTCAAAGTTCTCTGCAGGACAAGGGGCAAAAGCAATTAGAGGGGAAAAAATGGCCATGTATGATATTCATAATTCAGCTATCTCAAGTGTGACGACACCTCTACAGCAGGTTCTCTCTAATAGCTCTATATTTCATTGAGGAAAACACCCTGTCAGATCTGACATGATGTATGACAATGTCTCTTTTCACCCCAACCTTGTCCCTCTTACACTCTCATCCTCATTAATGCCTCCGCTTCCTCTCTCCTTTCTCTCCCTCTCTCTCTCTCTCTGTAGTTTGACAAAGCATATGCCTACAGCATCCGCCACATGTTTGGCAAAGAAGGCAAGCGAACAGACTACACCCCCTACAGTTGCATGAAGGTGATTTTATCAAACCCACCCAGCCAAGGCGACCATCATGGTGAGTTGATTGCTGTTGGAAGAAGCCATTATCCATGTGATGAGCCACTCAACTGCCATTATCAGGCTTTTTAGTTAAAGTGCATTGCTCGGAAATAGTGACACAAGTGACTGTGGACATCACCAAAATCTCTGCATATATAGTTTTCACATGTGGAATATTTCAGTTTCCGCCCATCAGTGAAACAAGTAATGTGCTGTGTATTTATATATCCATTTATTTTAATAAATTTTTCATTTTATGTTTCGTAGGATGTCCTTTCCGTCACAGTGACCCAGAGCTGCTGAAGCAGAAGCTTCAGTTCTACAAAGTGTCTCCCAGTGGGATCAGTCAGGTGGGTGCTGTCCTGTCCACAGTTAGGTCTCTCCAATGGTCGGACAGCTCTCTAGCCAGCCACCATTATCTGCTTCTAACCGGGGACATTTCTCCCCTGATCTCATGAAACACAGCACATATATAAATTGATTTTGTCAATGGGTTTATAAAATATGTGTCAAATAAAATATTCATTCAGAAACTGGCAAATGGTACCTCTCACAAAGCCCTCAGTGTCTGTGAGCAGTTAGTCTTAGACATGGTCTTATGCTGCATTCACACCAAACGTCAAGCAAATTTTCACCTCACGTGAGTTTGAGCAGAAGGATCATTTGTGTTCATCCGTATCACTCACGTCCATGTAGATACCCACAACGTTTTATGGCCATGGCCGAAATCTACTTTTGCTGCTTTGTACATGCTGTGGAAGTCCCAGTACAGATATGGAAAATCAAATCCTGTCGTGTCTGGGTTCATAGCATCATCTGGCGGCGCTCTGTCAAATTTCACCGGGCTGTATTCACCGTATCTAGCAAGCCACACGACGTTACAGCAGTATGAACCCAAAATAAACAGATTGTGTTGTGATTTTAATTGCAATGAACCGATCAAAAGGACTCAGAAATAACTACATAACGATGCCGATTTGTAAAAAGTCGGAATTCATGTGTTGTCAGGTCAGTCCGCAAGAAGACAAGCAAACAACTTTTAAAACGTTTGTTTCCTGAATGGAGTTTGGATCGATCTGTGTCGGGCTATGATAACATTGTAGCTGATCCATCAATACTCAACATAACGTCATCGTCCGGTCTCTGTGCAAACATGATGTACTATCGTAGAGGGCTGGGTGCCTACAGGTAGCTACAATATTTTTTTCCTCCATTTCTGATTCAACAACGTCAGGACGTCAGTGACAGGAGGAGAATCTCAACGCTCATCGCATTGACTTTGCATGTAATCGCTCCACACTAAAAGTTTGCTTTGCATTTGGTGTGAACGTCCCATTAGATGTCGAGTCTTAACAATGTTTCATTTACAGTATCTACCTGCTGGTGGCGCTGATTCATCCATGAATGTCTGGACAAAATGTCATGGCAATCCACGTATCACAATTATAATGACACTGTTTTCACAGGATAACCTACAGTATCTTCTAAAAGCAGTGATTTATTTCTGCAATGTAAAGCTAGTTAAGGCCGTAATAGTATGATCAAGTGTCTTGTGGATGTTCGGCATGTTGTTTCTCCAATCCCCGAAGAACCTTCCAGTCCAGAGTAAAGCTCGCTAATTGGAAGTGAAGTACTAGTCTCACACCAGAGGCATATTTTTCTCGTCTTGCATGAGAGAGAAAAAAATAATTCAAGTTAGAGCACACAGCTAGTGTTTGCCCTTTTATTATCAGTGTGCATTTTTGCAAATGTTCCTGGTATTCCATTAAACAGAATAATAAAAACTGCATTATGTGGCAAAAAAACGGAGAACAGCTCATCACTGATCTAAAACGAGCCCCAGTGTTGCATTCTGGTAGCAGTATCACGCTGGAGGCAGTCTTCAGGAATATAGGGAATAATGAAGGAGCCAAATACAGGCAAGATTCTGCAGAAGAGTCTCTCTCTCTCTCTTAGTGAGTGCTGAAGACCTTTTTGGATTTGTTTTCTTTGCAGGTCAGCCACCCTGACTATGCAGTCACGCTAACACTACAGTGCTTTTAAGTACAAGAATGTGACCCAAGCCAAAGCCTGGGCTTCAAACTATCTGCTCACATCCTCTCTCTCTTTTCAACTTTGCAGAGCTTCAGAAAAACCAGAAATAAGAAATAGGAAATCCCAAAAATTGAGTACCAGGAGGAGTAATCGTTGCCAACGGTTATTCTGCAAAGAGTTGACTCAGGGCATGAATATTTAAATTAGCCCAAATAAGCCTGTCATCTGTTTTCATTGCATCTGCAAAGATCCCTTGAAGGATGTATTCACTGCCGTCATTATGATTCAGGAATAGTTTGTAGTAGGTAGCTGACCGAAAGCCAATTAAACCAATTTTGAATAGAGGGCTGCAACAACACAAGATGTTGAGCTTATCTTCTGTAAATGTACCGTGTCAGTATCTAAGGTTTAACACTTAACAGTGGAAGAAAATAGCCTCATTTAAACCTAACCTGGGGTCCTCATTTTTTTCCTTTCCTTTACCTTTTTTGTTGCAGATCCTGGAGCTGGTTAAAGGAATGCACTATCAGCTGGCGTGCCAGAAGTACTTTGAGCTGACACACAATGTAAGTGCAGATTTACTTAGAAGCAGGGAGTAACTGGGGCTACCTGTGTCAGAGGAGAGGGCGTTTGGTCCTTTACATATCATGCATGAAGGCTCAGGAGAGACCCAGAACTGTCATCACCTCCATCATTAGCTGGCTGTCATAGCCACTTAATTTTTATAGGTTTATTATAGCATTTAGATCTATGTAGTCTCCCCCGTGGACACTTATTTAATTTAATCTGTTTTAGTTTGGATGCTTGAGTCATCATCCCTTTCAGTCACACTCAAGGTCCCTCGTTTTTAGAGGAAAGCAGGGATTGAAAAAAAAAAAAAAACCTCAAAACGTATTTACTTGTGACTATAAATGCTTGACATTCAGCTGAGTTTGGCAACACAGTTTAGATGTTGGATCGGTTCATAAAAATTCAAGGATGGACTTTGCATCAGCTGATAACCTCCACAGTATTAAAGCAGTATATACATAACACACTGAATCACTTGGAGCACCATCGCGTGGACTGCTGCGACTGCATGTGCAGTTACAGAAAGATCAACTGGAAGTACTACAAACTGTCCAATACGCTTTGATGTTAAAATAATGATAATATCATTTTTAAAGCACAGCATTAAACATGTTTTTTTTGGGAGGGGACGTGAATGAATCGTAACTACAGAAACTACAGTAAGGCTGAAACGATTCCTCAAGTAACATCGAGGCCTTTTGTGTACCTATTTTAAAGTAATAATATAGACATCACACGTACGGTATATGTGTGTATTGATCAACAACCCTCTCAGCCCCTTGTGGTTCAACAGGTAGAAACATTAGAGTGAAACGTCTCCTCACAGACCTTAATTTGGCACATGGAAGACGCTGATACTGCTTTGTACAAATCTATCATAGTAATTTAAAAACATTTACTCACATTTAATTGGTTTCCCCACAATTGTTTAAGAAATGATGGGAAAGGTCACAGAAAGAGCGTTTTGAAAGGGCTCGAACTTCCATCTTGTTAATTGATTCATAGGTTTTTACTCCTCCTGAGTGATTTTGACATTTTATTTCCTGAAAGGGCATTTCATCTTTTCACCGAATTAGCTCGCTAATTTGGCCGTGAAAAGCCTGCTGTCCTCATCATCGTTAATAAATTAGCAAATTGTCGGCAAATTAGCGAACCATTCCACATCGTCCCCCGAATGAAGCAGATGTTACATGACCATCTCATAAAAGATGACATAACATTGAATCAATCAATCAGTTTATATGCTACCAACCTGCCACTCCTGTGAAAGCTAAGACTTTTTTTTCTTTCTCTCGTCTTTCCTCTCCTGTGTTTCTTTATTTTATGGAGCAGATTGAGGAGGCCAATTTCTCGCTCAATCACCCCAACCAGTACTTCATAGAGAGCCAGAAGGTTTTGAACGGAGGCAAGGACATAAAGCGAGAGATGGACGCTCCACAGAGGTCGCAGGAAAACTCGGCCGCCAGAGGATCCGGCGCCGCTCAAGAGGCAGCGGCAAACACCTCCCAGGGTGTGGCGGAGATGACGGAGGACCTAGACGCTTTCTTTCAAGACGCCTGATCTTTCTATTTTATATGTACATATGTTTTTTTTTCTATGAGGACTGGAGGTTGGGGGGTGGTTCATATTCTAAGTCAAGTGTTAAAGTTGCATATCTGTCATTTCTCTGATATGGGGCTCATGTTCTCAACCACAGCACACTTTGAGTTAATCTTGAGTGGACATGATTCAAACTCCTAACATCAGACCAAAGCAGAGTCGTCTACCTTAAAAATTCCTCATGTCACCGACACAGCGTCGTTCATATTTACTGTTCAATCCGAGTATTAAAAGTAGTCTCTCATTTTTTGTTTCCTTGTTTTCACTCTGGTCTGAACTCAGATGGCTTATATCCAGCCTCAGTGCACTGTGTTTTGGCAGGGACGTGGTTGAGGGGGGTGATGAGTAGAACATTACCCAGCTGTCTCAGAAACAATGTCATTGTATTTGCTGGCAGGAGTATGGATGAATGGTGGCAGGAGGATGGAAGAAAATAAACAATTTCCACAGTTGTATTATGCGGACTTGGAATATTGCCTCATAGTGCACAATGCAATTTATTCAAAGCATACGTGGTCAGGAGATATTTCCTCCTCCTCAATCTTCTGTCTGCCATGATTTGTAAAAAAAAAAAAATAAAAAAAAAAATAGGGGCTGTCCGAAAGTAAAACATTTTTGCTCTAGTGCGGCAACACAGGCTGCTCCTCTAATCTTTAGGAGGTACAGTTATTTCAACTCTATCTATGCATTTTACTGTATGAGATTACTAACTTCAGATCCAATTAAGAGAGAGGCTGTCCTGAATTACATGAATACAAATGTGTTTTCAGGGAGGCCAAGGGAAATACTGAATGTATGAATGAAAACTTCTTTCTGTAATTTAATAATTGTGAAGTTTTTTATCTCCCTGAGGGTGCCACATTTTAAAAATAAATCATAGCACTCGTCTGTTTGAAGACTTTCTGACACTCCACACACACACAAAATTCATCACTGCGTCACGCTTGTAACGTCAGAGCACAAACACACGGCCTGGAATTAAATTAGGTCTTAAAATCCAGGCATGGTGCTTGACACCGAGAGGATTTATCCAGTATAATAAGCAAACTGGATAACAGTGCGCAGCCAGGCTGCTGTCAGCAAGACGGCCTTGATGTTTAATATTTGGTTGTGCATGACTACGTTTGACAAAGCTGGCACTTTCTTAGACTGTGGGCAGGCAGTTGACTAGGACGGTGTTTATCTCCTCTGAATGGATTTACAATCATTAGTCATGAACTTGCTTGCTTTCGTCGTGCGATTCGTTCTCTTCCGGGGCTCATTACATGGGCGAGAGGTGTTCTGGGGATGGTGCTTTATCTGAAAAGGGCAAGGAATTTAATCCAAGACCTTACCGCAGCATTTGTTCCATGAGCCTCATATGGAAGCTGACATAGAGGCAGAATCTGTATGCTGAGATGTGCCGAGTGAAGCTTTGTGAATGTGCTGCAATCTGGAGCTGGTAAATGCTGCCAACATAACCTCATCAAGTTAATTTTGCATTGCATCCATAGATGAGTAATCAATCAATTAAAATATGAAGCAAAACTTTAGATAAAATATAGGAATGTTACAGAACGACGAGCGTGAATTCTCTGCGACCACATACTGTATGTGTGTTCATGCATTCACACACCAACACTTGACCTCCAAAGGTAAATCTGCTGAGACCAATAATCACATAAAGCTAGCGCTCTTCACCACCAATGTCACCGAGATAGCAAGGGACAGAAAAAGTATGCTGAGAATATATATAGATAATTGGATGTGATCCTTATGGAATCGCTCCTCAGCTTTTCGGCCACTGATATTGTCGGAGTCTACCTTGCACCGTTACTGTTTTTTTAATAGCTCATGCCTCAGGCCAATTCCTTTAGGATGAGTGCAGTATGATTCATCCACCAGATGGAGACATAGACTAATGTTTTCGCATGCAAGGCTGAGGATAGGCTGTTCGATGCTGGAGGAAGGCAGACTTTTAAATGCTCCTCCATACAACTGGAATGTAGATGGCTCCAATAGCATCAAATTTAGCAACTTATCCACATCAGGAAAAAGCAAGAAATATATTGTAATTCATTCCAATGCATTCTGCTC
>CAKAOH010021593.1:18795-39923 GCA_916701665.1 Sebastiscus tertius | reverse complement strand
ATATATATATATATATATATACACATACATATATAGGCGCATATATATGTATATATATATACATATATATAATATACAGTCAGTGTGATGATTAGAGGTTATATTATTATATCAGTGTCTCCCCCTGCTGGACTTCAACTGAACTGTGAGACTCAGAAAAACAACAGAATGAGTTTAAAGAGAGAAAAGAAGAAACAGACTGAAACTGTTGGAGGTTTAAACAGTTTGAATCAGAGTCTGTGAACAAAAACAGTCTGAAGGTCAGAGACAAGTTTCAACCTGACTGAGGAGGAGGAGGAGGAAGAGGAGGAGGAGGAGCGAAGGCCTCTGGAAACCTGGTTCCTCCAGTTTTGGTGATCTGTTGATCCTCCAGGAGTCGGGACTGTTGAGCACATGAAAAATAAATCCATGAACATTTAAAGTCCACAGAGAAAACACAAATCTGCATCTTAATAATCTAGTCAAGTGCAGCTGCTTTAGTTTATGTGAGCTGGTTTGATGGTTATATTTGTTGTGTTTTATAAATATTTGGAGTGTAACTGGTGGAACAGTAACGCAAACAGCACTTTACTATGGACATAAATGCACTTTTCTCTGCTGCTAAACACGACTGCAAATTGGGTGAAATTGTGTCTGAAATGTTTACTTATTTTATTTAGGTATTGTTAATTTTAATACTTATTTATTCTATCCTTTTTAATGCACTAACGGGAGCTGGGAAAAACAGTATTTTGTTTCCTTCTGTGTATGCAAATACTCAAATAGTGAATCTTGCATCTTGAATCTTGGTGGGCTGTCTTAGTCCAGGTCTCTCTGAAGGATTTCCTGTTTAAATAAAGGTTAAATTAATTAAAATAAATAAAAATAGTGTAAATATTAAATACTGAATATAACAAAAAGTAAAATATATTCCCTCTGCAGCAACAACTGATTTATAATATTATTATTATAACTCATGTTAAAAACTGTGGAGGTAATTCTGACCTACAGCTCATCACTTTTATGATTTAATTTCCATCTCACAGTGGGTTTGGTGTTTCTGCAGCTTTCAGCAGCAGCTCATGGCATTCCTCGGTTGTCATGGAGACGGGTTAGGGTTGAAATGTCTGAAAGCTTCAGAGACGAGTTGGAGCTTGCGTTGGGATGTTTGTGACTCCAACTCAAACACTTTATAATAATAATAATAATAATAATAATTATAATAATAATAATAATAATAATAATATGCCAGGAAGAGTATTCTTGTTCCCACCAGACTTTATTAACAAACATTAAAAAACATACGACGGCAGCAGATATTAACGACCTGAGATTATTAAAAACAATTTCATATTTACATTCAAAGAAGAGGTGAAATCAAACATTTAAAATCTGAAACCTGAGACCCCAAACACACACACACACAATTCATAAATATATCAAACACAAACTGATATGAAACATATGAGAGCAGAAACCCGACGCACTGTAAAAAAAATAAAACCTGAACAGCTGCTTGTTAAAATGAGATTATTCCACAAAATCCAGTCCGTCCGTCTCTCCAGTCTGACGATGATCAACACGTTTAATAATAAAGAAATTACACTTTAATTATCAGTTTCCCCAAATACTGTAACTGTAAAGTCCACTTGGTGGTCGTCATGGCGACAGTGATGATGATGATGTCATACAAGCTGGGTGATTACGTCATACAGGTTTGGTGGTGGTGTTGTAAACGAGCGTGTCCTGCTCCGACAGCGGCACGTGGGCGGCGGTTGTGGCGACGGGTCGTTGGGCGCGCTTCTTCCTGGACTTGAGGATGCAGTAGGTCAGGACAGCCAACAGAGCCAAGATGGCCACCGACAGACAGACGGCCAGCGCTATGTTTCCTGAGGAGGAGACGGTGAGGTCACTTCCTGTCAGCTAGCACACTTTTACCGCTTCCGTGTACTAATACATCACTATTACACCGTAATACTGCTATTACTGCTGACTGTAGTACTACTATTACTGCTGACTGTAGTACTACTACTACTGCTGACTGTAGTACTACTACTACTGCTGACTGTAATACTACTATCACATACTGTCAAAAGGTAGAAACAACAAACTGTCCACCATATTTGTAGTTTCAGAGGTGAAGTCAAATTCTCACCTGAGTCAGTTTCATCATCATCTGCCTCAAAACGGTCAAACACCCCTTTGAAGAACACGTTACGCTCTACAGAGACACAAAGAGACAGACACAAAGATACAGAGACACAAAGAAACAGAGAGACAAAGACACAGATAGACAGAGACACAGAGAGACAAAGAGACAGACACAAAGATACAGAGACACAAAGAAACAGAGACAAAGACACAGAGAGACAGAGACACAAAGAAACAGAGACAAAGACACAGAGAGACAGAGACACAAAGAGGCAGACACAAAGATACAGAGACACAAAGAAAGAGAGAGACAGAGACCCAAAGACACAGAGAGACAGAGACACAGAGAGACAGAGACAGAGACACAAAGACACAGAGAGACAGGGACACAAAGAGACAGAGACACAAAGACAGAGAAAAAAAGAGACAAAGACACAAAGACAGAGAGACAAAGACAGAGAGGCAGAGACACAAAGACACAGTGAGACAGAGACACAAAGACACAGAGAGACAAAGACACAAAGACACAGAGACACAAAGAGATAAAGACACAAATACACAGAAAAAAAGAGACACAAAGACGCAGAGACACAGAGAGACAAAGACAGAGAGGCAGAGACACAGAGAGACAAAGACACAAAGACACGGAGCCAAAGACACAGAGACAGAGACACAGAAACAAAGACACAGAGATACAAAGACACAGAGACACAAAGACAAAGACACAGAGACACAGAGACAAAGACACAGAGACAGAAAGACACAGAGACACAAAGACACAAAGACAAAGACACAGAGACACAGAGACAAATACACAAAGACAGTGACACAAATGAGACGGAGACACAAAGACACACAGATACAAAGACACAGAGACACAAATGAGACAGACACGAAGACACACAGATACAAAGACACAGAGACACAAAGCACAAAGACAAAGATGCAATTAATTATATTATTATACGTAATTATATGAACTATATGGTACTACATGATATATATACATATACATATATACATATATATATATGTATATATATATATATATATACATATATATATACATATATATGTATATATATATGTATATATGTACACACAGTATATATGTGGATGTGTGTGTGTCGTACCAGTCACTCCTCTGCAGGTCTTGCTGCACTTGTCTTCCTCCTCAAAGTTGTTTTCGCTTCCTTCACAGCCGCCGTAGGTGAAGCGGAAGCACTTCCTTTGCAGAGGGTCGTAGTACCAGCGGGTGAAACTGGCCCGACACGGACCGGTGCGGGGGGGCTCGGCACACCGCGCTGATGGGGGGGGAGGGCAGTACAGTGTTAGCATGTAGCCTGTTAGCTTGGAGTGCTAGTAGGTGTTCAGAGATAAAGAGACTGACCTTTCCTCTGGTTCACGTCAATGTTCAGCAGGCTGTCCAAGGTCTGGTTCACTGAGGAAGAGGAGGAGGAGGAAGATCACTGAGCTTTTTTCTTGTATCTTTGTGAGGACCAAAGTGAGGTTTAGACAGTGTGTGTGTGTGTGTGTGTGTGTGTGTGTGTGTGTTAGTTACGTTTGCTGCAGTGGTTCTCGTCTGAGCCGTCGCTGCACTGCGTCACGCCGTCACACTCCAGACCTCTGTCCAGACAGCAGCTGTTGTCGCAGATCAGCTGAGTGGGAAGACACACTGAACTACACACCTCTGAAAACACACACACACACACACACACACACACACACACACACACACACACACACACACACACACACACACACACACACACGTTTATCCTGTACATCCTGAACATGCTGTAGAGCTGATATGAAGAGGTGCATTGTGGGACTGACCAGTGGTAGGCAGAGTGAAGCCTCTCTGTGTAGCCGCTGTGGACGAAAAAAGAAAAACACGCATCATCAGCAGTATTACAAACACGTGAAGCTGCTGTGTGCACTGTGTGTACTACATGTACTGCATGTACTGTCAGGTGTGTACTGTGTGTACTGTGTGTACTACATGTACTGTCAGGTGTGTGGAACTTTACTGTGTGTACTGTGTGTGTACTGTCAGGTGTGTACTGTGTGTACTGTCAGTTGTGTACTGTGTGTACTGTCAGGTGTGTACTGTGTGTACTGTCAGGTGTGTTGCTTACCTGTGACTCCGCTGCAGGCAGACGAACAATCATCCTTGGACAGGAAGTTGTTGTTGTTTCCTTTACAGCCGCCGAACACAAACGTCTCACAGGCGCCCTTCACAGCGTCGTAACGCCAGCGAGGAAACGCAGCGCGACACGGGCCGACCTTCATCGGGGCCAGACAGTACACTGATGGGGAGAGAGAGAGAGGACGCCATCAGACGGTTCATCAAGGGTCAACATTTCTACTGATGTTGACGCCATGAGACGGTTGAAAGCTCTGGGAAAAGCTGGTGAGTGGACCTTGAGTTGGTGAGTTTACAAGTAAAAGTGCAAAAGTGTTACAAGCAAAATATACTTAAAGTATCAACAGTAATACAGAGGACGGAACCTGCTAAAATAAAAATTAAAGGAATAAATAAATAAATAAATTACTCAATAAATATATATATATGTGTGTGTGTGTATTAAATGTACCAAAATAATATCAAAAATAAATAAAGCCATAATGTATTCGATAAAATGTGACATAAATTGATATTTCTGTTTTAATTAGCTTCTTTATTTATTTATCTTTGTATTAATTTCCCTATTTATTTACTCTTCTGTTTAATTAATTAATTTTCCCTTTTATTTATTTATGTATTTATTTTATACATTGTGTATATATATATATATACATATATATATGCATATATATATATATACATTGTGTATATATTTACATTGTATATATATATATCTCTTTGTCTATTTTCAATGTATTTTTTACTAATTTTTGCATGATTTTCACTTTGCATTTCACCCCTTATTTATTTCCCCAAACTTATTTATTTCTGTATTATTTTCTTGATACATTTCTTAATGCATTTCTGCCTCATTATGCAAACCAGGGGTCTGTCACTCAACGTGCGTCATCCATTTAACAATAAATATAAAATAAATAAATACATTTAAAATTAAATAACAGTCTTTATTAAGACTGTTATTAATAAAGACTGTTATCTCTTCTTATTTATATCAATATTAAGCTATGTATTTATTATGTATTTAATTATTTATTATAAATCATTGTCTTTTATATTGTTTTATATCGTCTTTCGACTGCCCTTTCTGACAGTTTGCATATACGACACTGGTCACTAACCCTACAGCTGTCGCTGTGTATAGTACCCTATATTTATAGACTGTCTTTTAATGCATCGTGTATGTGATGGGGAGTTGCAAACTCAATTTCGTTGTACCTGTACAATGACAATAAAGTAAATCTTATCTAATCTAATCTAATCTATTCTAATCTAAACTACTAAACCGTTAGTACTGACATTTCTCTGCATGATGTATTTAAAAATTAACCCACAGCACAGTGTGCGTGTGTGTGTGTGTGTGTGTGTGTGGACACTCCCGTAACCACGGTAACATGTAGTATTTACAGTGTGTCACTACGGCAAACGGTCACATATTGCTCAACAGTTTTACAACCTGAAACTGGATCTGAACTCAGATCAGCGCCCACTAACTCTTTAACTGTAAACCCCGTCATGAACAGCTTGTTCCAGTCAATCCGTCATGTGACTCGTCTTCACTGAAATCTACTGAAAGAAGTGTGAGAACGACAAAATAAAAGCCTGGCAGAGCAGGTTTAGTTTCTGCAACCTCAGTGTGTGTGTGTGTGTGTGTGTGTGTGGTATTCCAGTCTGACCAGTTTGCGTTGAGGTGTGGATCATAATTGCCAAACCACAAACTTCACATCACTCAACGGATTCTGCATTTATAACGGATCACTAATCTGTCAATAAGTCAGAGTTTAACTGATCAATAAACCAGCAGACAGGACTACATTTCCCATGAGCACTCACAGCTGGACAGCTCCGGGCTGAGGACGAGGATGGTGACCTTGGCAGAGTGCGATTGGTCGTTGGAGTCGGTGACGGTCAGCTGGAAGACGTACAAGCCCGGCTGCAGGTTGGAGACTCGCACCTGGTCAGGTAGATCGGTCTCCTGCAGAATCCCATTCAAAAAGAACTCAATTTAAAACTTTATTCAGCTGTAACAACTTAAAAAAACAACTTAATTTAATTCAGCTGAACGCCCAGTAACAAGTTAGAACCACTTTCTGCAGAGACACTATCAAATAAAACAAAAACCTTCAGGGACATCAAACACAGCCGTTAAATGGAGGATGCTGTCAATCCAAAAGTTTAGATTGTTTGTTAAACTGAGCACTGTCAAGATCACACATGAGCCGAATTTATCTACACAATCACCTGTACTGGAACAAAGCGCCAACTTTTGTTTTCCAATGACTGTTTTTGTAATTAAAGCAAGGCAGACTAAAATATGCATGTATTTTGAATGGAGTCTGGTGTCACGGATGCTGCCGCACTGAACGTAAATGATTGAGGTATGTTCTCTGTATCAGCTGGAATAAGGCTGTATTCAAACCGCATACTATACTAGTAGTACGTACTGATTTGGCCAAAATGTAGTATGCAGTATGTGAACAAAAGCAAAATCTACAGTATGCCAATAATATCCGAATGTCGTACTGATTTGGAAAAAATCTGCAGTCTGCATCAGACCAGTCTATCTCGCCTACTGTATCCCACAATGCAAAGCGCTGGACCGCTACAGCCTACGGGTACAAAAACAGAAGCCAAAAACGGCTCATTTTTTGTAGCTATTTCATCACTAGATTCACTTCTGAAAGTTTTTTAGGCGAGAAGTCAACTGTGTAGATTTTTAATATCGGCAGTTTTACGAAGTTAGATGGCGAATCGAACATTTGTTCCAACGTTGTCGGAGTTTAGAAGCTCCACAAACTGCAGTGACAGCCAGCGAGCGTCTGCCGGAGTCGCTGCCAGCCAGCCGGGTAGTCACGCTCACAGACCGCTATGAGCTGCTGGAGCTCTCTAGAGACCGGTCCGTAGACGAGGGGCTTTTATTTCCTTGTTGACGGATAGTTTGTTTACATTATAAATGAACAGGGACCTCTGTTTAGTTGCTGTAACTGAAAAAGCTGTTTGAGTAACGTAAATGTTGTGGATCAATATTTTATATATTCCCGTGTCTCCTCGTTGATGATCCTGTTTGTCTCACTTCATTATGAGCTGTTAGAATAAATAGTTTAAACCTGCAGTTCCTTTAAAAGTAAACAAACAAAACATAAACAACAAAATCAAAGTTGTATTTTTCGATAATATTGTAATAGTGGTACGAGTTTGTTTTTTTGTCCTGTGCTTTAAGAGCCGGTTTAAAGACTAAAGCCTCGTCTAGAATACATCACTTTAACCGTCACATACTGCATACTACTGAGGAACGCAGTATGCAGTATGTACTGTATACTGCATACTGCGTTCCTCAGTAGTATGCAGTAGGCGGTTTCGAATACAGCCTGAGACTACCTGTTTCTCTCCAGCTGGTATCCCATTGGTTACCTGTGTTAAGCCCCGCCCCCCTGTGACAGCAGTTTTTACCTCGGTCACGACGCCGGCGTCTCCGCTCTGCAGAGTCCAGCGGTACGTGTCGATGTGGGCGTCGCCCAGCGCCAGGCTCTGGATGCCGCTGAGCGTCACCGCCTGGCCGGGCTGAACGATGACGTCACGGCTTGTGATGGCGATGGGCGGAGCCTGTTCACCTGGAGACACACAGTGATGTCAGAGATACAAGGTATCACATGACCTCAGTCCATCTGATGATGTCACACTTTAAGGCCAGAAGGACGGATTAGAGGAGACCAAGTCCACTAACAGAGGGACAGACTAGAGGAGACCAAGTCCACTAACAGAGGGACAGACTAGAGGAGACCAAGTCCACTAACAGAGGGACAGACTAGAGGAAATCACGTCCACTAACAGAGGGACAGATTAGAGGAGACCACGTCCACTAACAGAGGGACGGACTAGAGGAAACCACGTCCACTAACAGAGGGACAGACTAGAGGAAATCACGTCCACTAACAGAGGGACGGATTAGAGGAGACCACGTCCACTAACAGAGGGACAGACTAGAGGACAGGGGGACAGATTAGAGGAGAACACGTCCACTAACAGAGGGACAGATTAGAGGAGACCCCGTCCACTAACAGAGGGACAGATTATCTATATATACATATGTATTGATATATTGATTACTGATCCTAGGTGACTGGTCCAGGTGTGGACTCACCTGGTCCAGGTGTTCCTAGTCCAGGTGTGGACTCACCTGGGCCCTGCAGGTGCTTCTTGAAGGTGGACTCTCTGATGTAGCTCAGGTATCCGGGCTGGTTCACGAACCTGCAGACGAAGCGGTTTCTGTGGACGCAGTTGAACAGGACGCAGGTGCGCTTCGCTGCCGCTGCCGCTCCTGTCGCTGCTGCGGTGCCGCGCGGCTTCAGCAGCGCCAGGTTGCAGCGCGGGTCTTCGCAGCACGCGCTCCTACAGGCCTCCTCGGAGAGCGCATGCGCGGTGGCCAGCAGCGCCGCGCCGCCCTCCACCGCGTCCTCCGTGTCCAGCACGAAGTTCTCCTGACCGGCGCGGAACTCACCGCTACAGTCCGCGTCACCTGCCGCTCCGGGGGGGCGCAGATGAGAGAGGAGGAGGAGGAGGAGGAGGGATGAAGAGGAGGAAGAGGAGGATGGAGGCATCGTGTGAATCTTGCAGTAAGAAACAGTTTACCGGCTCCTGAACACCTGTCTGCCGCGTCGCTTCGCTCAGAAAGGTTCTACAGGTGAACCGGGAGTTCTTCAGGTGGGTCGTTAAACCGGACAGACGGTCCAACAGAGGACAGGTCGGTATAAAGGGACTGGTGTCCAGTTGTCTCCGTGTCTCTGATTCTCAGGTGTGTCTCACCTGCTTCTCACAAACAGGAAGAGACTCCGGACACGCCTCTAACAGGACAATTACACTGACGACACGATGACGTCACTCAGGTGTGGCGGAAGCCTTTGATTTCTATAGAAATGTCAGATTTTGGTTGCTACGGTCACAGTGACTGAGTGTGACACATTCACATTTACCACAAAAAAGCCAAATTTCTTCATATTATGAATGAAATGGAACAATATGGATCAACAATATATTCCTCACAAAATAAATATGCAATATATTATTATCATACTCTGTCATGTTTTTCCTTTTTATTAATTTTATGTTGGATTTGTTTCATTTCTGTTGTCCTTTTTATGTTTTCTTTTTAAAAAAAAAGAAATTTTCCTATTAGTGATTCTAATGTTTCCTTCTGTTACTGATAGTTTGAAATAAAAACTATTAACTTTGATTATCTGACATGTTCGTCATTAATGTCATTATTTATTAATCTACATGTCACCTGAACTCCACAGACAACGTCTCATTTCATTAAATATTACTGAAATGTAGTTTATTGATTTCAGTGTGGTAGCCCATTATTGTTATTCTTCTTCTTATAATTATTATTTGTATTATTGTTACTATTATTATAAATATTACCATTATTATTAATATTTTATTATTATTATCACTATTATTAATATGAGCATAATTATTATTATTATTTTGTTAGAATTAATATATTATTGTTGTTTTTACTATTATTGTTATTACTATTATTAGCATTATAAATATAAGCATTATTATCATTATTATTATTTTATTATTATTATTCTCACTATTATTGTTAATTTTAGCATAATTATTATTTTGTTATTATTATTATTATTATTATTATTATATTATTGTTGTTGTTGTTGTTGTTGTTATTACTATTATTATTTGGGCATGGACTCTTGTTGCTGTTTGAATGAAACTCTTCTTTGTAGAGAAAATGACTGCAAATGAGTTGGAAATACTCCCAGTACTACTACTTATACTACTGCCACTACTACAAGGAGTACTAATAAGCCTAATATAAATATGTAGTTATTTAATATCATGTTAAAAATAAAAATCAATATGATGAAAACAGTAAAACCACAATCCTTTTAATGATTAATAAAGTTATTATTTACCAACGCAGACAGAAACATAGCAGTGTGTGGGCGTGTTCAGACAGTGAGTCACTGTCTGAAGGTTCAACAGATTTATTGTGTGCAGGTGAATCTCGTGTAATAATAATAATAAAAATAAGAATGAGAATAAGAATAAGAATAAGAATAATAAAACGTCCTATTTAAGAAGAGAGAAGGAAACATGAATATATGTTAGGTATAAATATTATGGTGGTTGAGCGCCCCCCGTGTGGACAGGTGAGGTAACAGCCTCTAGGTGGTATCACGGTGGCTGAAGGCTGCAAATACTTCATATTTATATTCTGTTTAAATGTTTATTTTTGTTTATTTATTTATGAGTTTATTGTAGCAGAGATACCGAGGAAATATTACACATTACTGAGAGCACAGCAGTGACGGGAGAAGTACTCGGATACTTTACTGCAGTAAAAGTACTCACTGTGAAAATACTCCACTACAAGTTAAAGCCAAAGTATGTCAGTATTATCATCTAAATATAGTTAACGGTTCATAGTTAAATCAAAATGTCTAACTTTTACTATTTTTACTAATACTTTTGTAATACTATTATTTAGAAATATTACAACAAAGGCCCATAACAACACAACTACGTAGTATATATATACACTGTACTGTATACTGTACTGTACTGTGGTCCACCACCAGGTGAGTCTCTGGTCCACCACCAGGTGAGTGTCAGTACATCAGCTCCACCTGCTGCTCTGATGTGTTTTGTCTCTCAGGTGGAGTCGGTGCCTCTCAGCTCTCTCAGGTTTGTTCTATTTAAACCTGCTTCTCTGTAAAACAAAGAGAAAACTAAACATTTAAAGGCAACAAACTGATGCAATTTAAAGTTAGTTAATTGACTCTTTTCATTAGTGCATACTCATTATCTCTCTGCAGTCTTCTTCATGTCTGTGACTGAAGATGTGATCCAGAATACAAACCTGTCTGTGCTGCAGATGATCCAGAATACAAACCCTCATCTGCTCCACAACAACAACAACAACAACAACAACAACAACAACAACAACAACAACCTGCTGCAGGTGAGATTTAACCTATTACAGCTGCTCTGTCTGTGCAGTTTACTTAAAGGGCGGCTTCATCTGCGTTCTGAGCCTTTAGCAGAAAGCAGTGACGTAGGTTAGCACAGTATAACTAATTAATAAGGTTATGAATGATGTGAAGCATATGACGGCATAACATAACGATGTATACTCCCGTGTTCTGAGAGGTAAAATTACTGTTTTTATGAATGGAGTCTGGTGGCTTTGAAGAGAGTGATATAACGGTGGTTTATTTCACGTGTTAAACCTGGTTAATTCTGTGTGTTAAACCTGGTTTCTTTTGCGTGTTAAACCTGGTTTATTACATGTGAAACCTGGTTTATTTCACGTGTTAAACCTTCCTCTCTTGGCAGCGACATGTGGAGGAGTTTTTTCCGCTCATTACTGAACGCCGGCAGCCGCTGGCATCGTCTGTCCTGTCGGAGCTGAAGGAGCAGATGTCTACTACTGAAACATCATCTGTTTGTTCCGCTTGTTTGTTTTCCTGTGTAACTAAATAAAGACGTTTTAGAGGGTTTTTTCTCTCTGTTTTTCCCACAGTAGTGATCATGGGGAAGAATTTATTGTAATTGGCTGTAATGAAATTTTAAAAGGTAAGAAAGGAAGCTAATTTTATATAAAAACAAATGAATGTCATGAAATGTGAATTTTAAAATATAAAACCAAATGTGAAGTTTTAAACTGGAAATATAGAGGAAGATGGAAACATTAGAAAACAATAAACTGTCCTTAAAAATTCTCATTTCACTCCACGGTGACATTGCGTGGACACACACCCGACTCTGTGCTGACACTGTGGGGACACGCACCCGACTCCACGCTGACACTATGGGGACACGCACTCGACTCCACACTGACACTGTGGGGACACGAAACCGACTCTGCACTGACACTGTGGGGACACGCAACCAACTCCGCGCCGACACTGTGGGGACACGCACCCGATTCCACGCCGACACTGTGGGGACACGCACCCTACTCCGTGCTGACACTATGGGGACACGCACTCGACTCCACACTGACACTGTGGGGACACGAAACCGATTCCACGCCGACACTGTGGGGACACACACTCAACTCCACTCCGACACTGTGGGGACACGCACCCGATTCCATGCCGACACTGTGGGGACACGCACCCTACTCCGTGCTGACACTGTGGGGACACGCACTCGCAAAAGAGCTAGAAAGAGCCAGTAAGTGGATCTTGAGATAGTTTGTCAATATCTTTACATTTAGGATGTGACACATGAAATGAAAACGGCCCGTGATTCCTTGTTGCCATAGAAACAAGGTGATGTGAAACACAGGAAAGTGTATATTGTGCATCATGTGACTAAAGTGAGTTAATTTACATGTTAAACCGGGTTTGCTTTCCATTTTAAACCTGAATTATTTCACACATTAAATCTGGTGTATTTGACTAAAACTCTGGTTACCGCAGACGTAAAGAGTCTGGCTGTTTGTTGAGTCACCTCCTTCCTACGCCTGAGGGGAGAGCGAGACATGCTGCAGCCTGCAGAGAGAGAGAGAAAACCTCTTTACCTTTCTGTCTTTGTTTCTGGGGAGTTTTGCATGTGCGTTAATTATTGACTGAACCTAAAGACAACAATCAATAAGGTCCAGTGTTTGACTATATGTTCCAGGTGACTTCACACGTATCACTGAAGAGATTGAGTTACAAAATTAAATCTGATTTTGTGTGTTTACCTGCTAAATGAACCTTAAACAGCTCTGAAAATTTGAATAGCTGATTTAATTATCTGTATTAATATTAATAGACCTGTCAGATCAACATCCAATCAGGTTTTAATTTTCAAGATTACTGCTTCAATCAGTAACGTGCCCTTTAAGGCAGGCTATATTACCACATTATCACCAAACTCCATTCAAAATGTCCACAATTTTTTCTCCTCAACTACTTTGTTCTTCCAGCATTTTTAATTTATTGTACCTGTGTTATTATTTTAATGATTTTATGTTTATCAATACAAACACTGACTCTGTTTCAGCAGAAATAATCTGAACTACAGTCGTGTAAATAATAAAGCTGTCTTATGAATATGGAGAAAGAAGCCACAAAATGTAAACTCCACCTTCATACCTGAAACAAGGTGAGACAGGGACCAGTGAGGTGGGGGAGGGAGGGAGGGAGTGGGGGAGGAGGAGCAGCCGCAGAGGGAGAGTCGTGTGTCTGAGGGGGAGAACGGCAGCAGGAACCGGCCACAACGAACACACCTGGACTCACCCGGACTCCGCCGGCCAGGTGAGTGTTTCAGCATTTTTCCTACACGTAAAGCTTAAACTGTAACGGTTCCACACTGCTGACTGTAAACTATAAAGTACCAAGAGGGTTCTCTGCAGAACTAATGGTTCCACACAGCTGTGAGGAACCTTTCAAGAAAGTATCAGTTTTCTGTTCTGTTAGAACCCAGGGAGTCAGGTTTCTATAGAAGTTACATAACGCTGTCTGCATGTGATAAAGGTTCTCTACAGCACGGGACTGTGGAACCAGTAAATAACACAACGGACAGACATAAAGTCATAAAGAGGTTCTACAGAGAACCAGAAAAGATCTTTTTGCATTTCTCTACTGATTGGAAGTCCTGTTGGAAAGCTTCATGATGGTCAAAGGGTTCCACATAGAACCATTCCAATTAACGGTCTACTGTTGAGTTAAAAAAGGGTTCTCCAGTACCAGAAAATGGTTTTAGAGGCTCAAACTGCAGCTGAACAGACCGTTTCCTTCGATCGTAAACAAATGCACCGTTAGCATGAGCACCCTTAGCTTCGGTGGTTGAACTCAGAAAGGAGAGCGCCACCTACAGGAAGTCACAAGTACCCTCTCAGTACCATCTGATAGACATGACAAGAGGAAACCCACCATGGACACTTTGTTTTTTGTAAAGAACCCTGTTTGTTCAGAGTGTTTAAACACAGCGGGTCAACCGGTACAGGTACACACACTCACCTGACACACACCTGACTGTGAGTGTGTGTGTTGCAGTAAGCTGATCTGTGTGAATGGAGGGTTTGGTGGTGTGACTGTAACTGTAACTGATCTGGGCACAGCCACGTGTTTCTTCCGACCGCTCATGTTTACTTTACTCTGTGAAGTTATGTAAAAGCATTCATTATGTTGAAACATCAGCTCATATATGGGTATTAAAGGTCCCATATCGTGCTCATTTTCACGTTCATACCTGTATTTTGTGTTTCAACTAGAACATGTTTACATGCTGTAATGTTCAAAAAACACATTATTTTCCTCATACTGTCTGCTTTAATATACCTGTATTTACCGTCTGTCTGAAACGCTCTGTTTTAGTGCATTTCAATGGAATGGCTACGGAATTGCGTTGCTAAGCAACAGTTTGAGTCCATGTTTACTTCCCGTCAGCTAATGTTATTATAAAGCACTTAAACCTGCTTTATAATATAAGAGACATGAAGATCTCACTTTTTACAATATGGGACCTTTAATATTAATGATACATGATCAATAATTTCACTTCACCCTAAACGAGCTGTCACTCACAGACCATCGACATGGAGACAATAAAAACAGTATAAAGAAAGATATTTATAGAGATAATCATCTTCAGTCCGTCAGCTGATTCAAACAATTTGTTTTGGATAAGACTAATTATCTTTTAATAACATTTATGGTTTCATTCAGGGGTTGGTAGTTGACTGAACTCTGATCAATCACTGTGATATGAGCGTATGATGTGATCAATCAATCACAATTAGCTTCATTGATCAAGTATTTGAAATTTGACTCCGAAAATATTTTATCGTGTTTAATCCCAAATGAATCGCACATTATTTATCTGTTCAAAATGTTCCTTAAAGGGAGATTTGTCAAGTATTTAATCCTCTCATCAACATGGGAGTGGGCAAATATGCTGCTTTATGCAAATGTATGTATAAATTTATTATTGTAAATCAATTAATAACACAAAACAATGACAGGTATTGATTCAGAAACCCTCACAGGTACTGCATTTAACATAAAACAATATGCTCCGATCATAACATGGCAAACTGCAGCCCAACAGGCAACAACAGCTGTCAGTGTGTCAGTGTGCTGACTTGCCCCAAACTGCATGTGATTGCATTTACTCAGAAATCAGCTCTTCTCATGATTTATAGATAAGGCCTGTTGTTACTTGGATCAGGATGTTTGTTATTCTTTTTAAACAGTTTGAGAATCACTGCTGTAGAGAAGCGTAACGTCCTCTGACGATAGCAGAGTCTGAGTGTGTTTGAATGAATCACTGTAGAGTTTGAGTCAGACGAGGAGCTGTCTGGTCATGTAGTGAGTCGGTTTGATTCCTCAGGTATGTCAGTCACACCCTGATTACACACACACACACACACACACACTCTGACCTCAGACTATCTTGTGTTGACTATCGTGTTGGACGTGAGGTCTGAAGCAACAGTATGTATTTAAACTATTAAAGTATTCTTTAATAGTATTTACTGTCCAGCATTAAATAACAAAGTCACTGCTGGTAGAGCCAATCAATCAATCAATCAATCATTCAATCAATCAATCAATCACTCAATCAATCACTCAATCAATCAATAGTGAACAGAGTACCTGAGCAGGTAGTGTACAGAGTACCTGAGCAGGTAGTGAACAGAGTATCTGAGCAGGTAGCGAACAGAGTACCTGAGCAGGTAGCGAACAGAGTACCTGAGCAGGTAGTGAACAGAGTACCTGAGCAGGTAGCGAACAGAGTACCTGAGCAGGTAGCGAACAGAGTACCTGAGCAGGTAGTGAACAGAGTACCTGAGCAGGTAGTGAACAGAGCACAGAGTGTAACTTCGGCAGCTTCTAATCATCTTATCAGCTGACTGACTGACCGGATCAGATCCTTCTACATCCTCCACCACTCCCAGTTAACAAACAGAGAGAGGAGGAGAGAGAGATGAAGAAGAGGGAGAGAGGACTCTCTCTTCTTCTTCTTCTTCTCTGTTTCCAGACCGGACTGAGCTGATCTGATCTGAACTGATCTGATCTGAACTGAACTGGACCTCAGCTGGCTCACCTGTGGCGGAGAGACACCGACTCACAGGTGAGAGAGGCTGATGGAGTTACAGCTACAACTTCTAACTAAAATTAAATCAACATTAAAAAGCAGAAACGTACCTGTGAACGTATAGAAACATAAATATGTTAATTATTTAGTTTTTTTACGGTGAAATTAAATTGACATTTTGCTAAATTATCATTTATTAAAAGTGAATTTAGATCCATTTCAAAATAGTTTCTTATTGTAGCTGTTAACAAATAAAAATGTTGCTTTTAAAACAAATTAAACTGAAATGATGCTCAAGTTAACGCAAACAAAACCTATAAAACAGAAAGGCTGCATTATTCTTCTTTAAAATAAATCCAGATATCTGGGACAAGCAGGACCTTTCTTTATAAAAATCCTCAAACAAACACATTTAAAAAAAACAAATGTTCACCTGATTAAATATTGATTTCATCACTAAGAACTTATTAATCTAAAGTTTACTGGCGTCTTGTTTTGGAGTCATTCTGCCCTCTAGTGGTCAACCGTGATTTAATGGAGCTTTAATTGTCTGTAAATTGTCTCTTTTTGCTCTGTGATCTATGGAGGACGAAAAATGAGTATCAATACATAAATGCATAAATAAAATAATAAAAGTTTAACTAATTAAATATGACATAAATACATGAATGCTTTAAATATATTTCTATATTTTTGTTCACCTACATTTATTTATTTTGGTATTTCTGTGTCTGTATGTTAATGAGGAAGGAGGTTCTAAACTCAAAGCAAAAATAAATCTAAAATATTCATTTATTTTTGTTTGTATCATCAACTTTTATTTGTTTATTTATTCATGTATTCATTTATAAATTAATTAATTTCTGAATTCATTTTATTATTTCTGTATTTATTCATTCTTTGTATTTATTTATTCCTTTATTTATTTATCCATTTATTTATTTCCACATTTATTTATTCATTTATTTATCTCTGTATTTAATGCTGTATTTTATTTATGTATTTATTTATTTTCATATTTATTTATTCTTTTATTTATATATTTATTTATGTGTTTGATTCTGTATTTATTTATTCATTTAATTATTTCCATATTTATTCATTTATTTACTTATTTATTTATTTGTGTTGAGTTATTTATTTCCGTATTTAATGCTGTATTTATTTATACGTTTATTTTTTCCATATTTATTTATTTATTTATTTATATGTTTGTTTATTTATTTATGTGTTTGATTCTGTATTTATTTATACATTTAATTATTTCCATATTAATTTATTTATTTATTTAAACGTTAATTTATTTATTTTCGTATTTAATGCTGTATTTATTTTTACGTTTATTTATTTCCGTATTTATTTATGTGTTTGATTCGGTATTTATTTATATGTTTATTTATTTCCATATTTATTAATTTATGTATTTGTTCATTTATATATATCCGTATTTAATGCTATATTTATTTATGTGTTTATTTATTTATGTATTTATTTATTTCCGTAGTTAATTCTGTATTTATTTATACACTTATTTATTTATTGATACTCGAGTCAGTTTTTGTCCTCCGTATATACCAGCTGCTGTATTTGTGCCTGCAGTCGTTAACTGTTGACTGTTAATGATGAAGCCAAGTGAGTTCTCACCTGGGCTGTTTGGTCGGTTTGTGTGTGAGAGGAGAGAAGGAGGAGGAGGAGGAGGTCATGTGACCTCAGGTAAGCCACCTGAACAGGAAGAGAAGCTGTCAGTTTACCGACAGACGAGAGAGTGTGTGTGTGTGTTTGTGAGTGTGTCTTCATGGTGAATGTATGTGTTCTCCTACTGTGTGTTTAGTGTGTACCTTTAAGTGTGTGTCTTCATGGTGAATGTGTGTATTCTCCTACTGTGTGTTTAGTGTGTACCTTTAAGTGTGTGTCTTCGTGGTGAATGTATGTGTTCTCCTACTGTGTGTCTAGTGTGTACCTTTAAGTGTGTGTGTTCATCCGGCGCTGAGCATGCTGCTTCCGGTTGTCTCCCTCAGGTCTCACTCTCGCTTGGCCGTCGCTGCGTTGCCGTGGCGATGTTCCGCCGCAGGAAGAAGAAGGGCAGGCCGCAGATCTCGGCGCCGCAGGACTTCCAGCACCGCGTCCACACGTCATTCGATGACACCACCGGACGCTACGTGGGTCTGCCGCCACAGTGGCAGAGCGTCATCGACACGCTGAAGAGGCCACGACCCCTGGTGGACCCCTCCACGGTCACGGAGGTCGAACTCAGGAAGGTGAGATAATAATAATAATATTCATATTATTCACAATAATAACGACACCTGGATGCGCAGTGACATCACTAAAAACAAGTCTGATCGGTCAACAATCAGATTGATTGATTTGATCTTCTCATCACATCAGGAGCGGTTCATATTATAACAGCTCATATATGAAAGAAATAACTCGGATAGACTCCGTTAGTTAACATGGCATAATAACAAATAGCAGCTAGTAGCAGTGCTAATGCTAACACATGCTAAACATCTTATCCCGGTCTACCAACATTAATATAACAAAATATAGAAGTAGGCTAATGTTAGCATTAAAGGGACTGTTTGTAAGAATCAGAAATGCTTGTTAAGAGCGACACCTGTGGCCGTTAAGTCAACGAAAGTCAGCGTCCTGTTGCTCGCGCTTGTGTTCGCTCTACATAGACATGAAGGAGCATCCCTCAACACAGTGAGGCGACACACGTCAGCTAAAAGCACAATATCACTCTATATTTCAGCTGCTTGGCAGTAATGTTAGCTGACCAGACGAAGGTCTCTCCATGAATCAATGCTGATCCTAGTGTTGGCTTTTCCTGCTTCAGCCTCCCGACCGCGGCCGGAGGGAACAGGGGAGACGCCGGAGTTTTGGTCAGAGACGATAACGTTTCTCTCTGCGGAGCCCCGTCACTTCACAAGACACGGGAAACCTCTGTTGGTCTGGAAGAGCTGCAGCAGTTATTTCTGCACAAATGTCCACTGAACATTCACTAGATATTCTCAGAGCTACTACTCTTCTGCAGTGTGGAGTGAGCAGCATGCACATGAGAGTGGAGCAAAAGAGTGAAAGAGCGAGAACGAGCGCGGTGTGTGAGTGAAGGCAAGCAGACAGAGGAGCAGAGGAGCAGAGTACAGAAGAGACTCCGGTCCTGGAGACCAAAGCTACGATCTCCTCCGTGTCCTCTGACCGCGGCCAACACTGTTTAACAGACGGGCTTCACTAGATAGAACCAAGAGGTTTTGGTGCTTCCGTGTAGTTTGTGTTGGAGTCTGAGTCTGAACAGCGTAGACACACGCGAGCGCGCACGGGACACCGAACCGGATTGATTTATACGTGTAAGAAGTTACAAACAGTCCCTTTAACAAGCAACATTAGCAAGTTAGCCTAAACAAACTGTCAACATAAAAGGGTAAAGTTAGTGTCAACAAGCAACATTAGCATAAAAAGGTTTGCATTAAAAACTGTTGGCATAAAAGGGTAGTGTTAGTCTGTAACCTGTCAAATATCAATAATATTATCTCTGTGGTTCCTAAACTCTGCGTCCACAGAAACATGTTTCTGGGCCACCAGGAGACAACACCCAAAGATAAAAATAGAATAACAATGACTATTAAAGGTTTTAATTAAAGTTTATTAGAGGTAATTAGAGCAGTAATTAGCTCCAACCTGTGCTCTCACATCACTGCTGGAGCTTTTATTTTGTCAGGAAGAGGAAAGCTTCCTCCTGATTGGACTGTAGAGTGTGACCAAAGAACGTATATTGATAAGAAGTGAAAGCCAATTGTTCGTTTCATTGCAACATCAGCGCCCAGCAGCAGAGCTATGCTTCCGCCATTTTGGACTGAAAGCAACAAAAGAGTATAGAAGCAAAAAAGCGTTTTTGACAACTTTTAGGGCATAATGATTTAAATGAGGGATATTTAAGATTTACATTAAAAAAAAAATATCCTCTGATTTACAGGCGTCTCTTTATACATCCATTACCACAGACTCATTTGGCGTTTTCAGTCCAAAATGACTGTTGTCAAAAAAGCACCACAGTTTCACCTCTTTGCTTCTAAACTCTTGAACTTTGAGCCAGGAGCAGCTCAGGCCTTGACCCCTGACCTCTGGCATCCTTTGTGTTGCACGGCTGCCTCCTTCAGGTTTTACCCGTCAACTACCCGCCAAAAAAATCTATCTGCTTTGTTGATCAAGAATACACAGAAAATAAAAGCAAAGTGGAAATTACATTTCCAACGTCGTCGTCTACGATGTGTCCTCCTGTTGGCTGAAAATGCACCGGTATGTTTACGTATTGTTTTATTCTGTTATCTACGTATGTACGCGGTCATGGTCCCGCCCCTTCCGCTGCGTAGCCAAGATGCCGACAATTGAGTGTGAAAAGTGTCCAGCGTTCCACACTCAATGATCTGACCGTTTTGAGTACAACATCCGGGTACTTTGAGTGCACTGCATTTTGCCGTACTTCACAGTGTGAACGCACTTATGCACTCAAAACAATAAGTGTAAGTACAGAAGTAAGCGGATTGGAACACACTGATAGAGAAGCTGCTGACGGTGCGTTCACTGGTTTACTGTAAATGTCGTGTTTGGGTGAAGTTCAGCTGAAACATGAGCTGATGTTTCCATGCAGGTGCTCTCAGGTGTAAATAATACAGTCTGTCCTGTGACCTCATAACAGACAACAGGATCATTCAGGTCTGTGCTCTCAGGATTAAAACCGGCAGAACTTTAGATTTTGCACTGAATCAATAAATCATATCACATATATATA
>CAKAOH010021593.1:0-15297 GCA_916701665.1 Sebastiscus tertius | reverse complement strand
GGATCAGCAACAGAGGACCAGCAACTCCCTGCAGCAACGCATCAACAGCCTGCAGCAGGAGAGAGACACTGCTAAGGTACACACACACACACACACACACACACACACACACACACACACACACACGTTAACACATAATACTGTAAACAAAAATAAAAAATAGAGACAGAACGGAGCACATAATTATTGTATGCCGTGAAATAATACTTCATCTGACATCTTGTCAGTTTCAAAATAAACTTCCGTTTTCACAGGAAGTGAGGTTTAGGCAACACAACCGCTCAGTTAGGGTTAGGAAATGGTTGTGGTTGACGTTAACTTTACTGACTAGCGACTCACGGGACTGACGATACCGACGAGTCACGTGACAAAATAAGTCAATGTTACTTTTAGTTTCACACGGGACACGAACAGCGGTCTCCTGGTTGAAATCTTTGGTGTTTGTTTGGCTATATTGGCTAAAATTATCCCAGAAGATCAGCTCTTGTTCCTTTTTAACGTATGATTCACAGAGTTTGTCTGGGTAGCTTCGCATTAGCTTAGCATGTAGCTTAGCATGAGCGCTAGCAGAGCCACAGTACAACTCATTCAGTCCATTTACAGACTCAACAACTAACTGAAAGTGCCAGGAAATTATTAACTGCAAGAACAACAAATTACATCAAAAATACCTGATTCTGATTCTTCTTCTTCTTCTTCTTCTTCTTCTTCTTGCAGATAAAACTGTCAGACTTTGGTTTCTGCGCTCAGATCAGTAAAGACGTCCCGAAAAGGAAGTCCCTGGTCGGGACTCCGTACTGGATGGCTCCTGAAGTGATCTCCAAAAGGCCGTACGGGACCGAGGTAGCAACACAAACTCATTTTCACTCTGAAAACACAGTTCAGGAACCTGGTCTGGTACCTGTATGTGTGTGCAGGTGAACTCTGACAGTTTCCTGTTTCCTTCAGGTGGACATCTGGTCTCTGGGCATCATGGTGGTGGAGATGGTGGACGGAGAGCCGCCATATTTCAGCGACACGCCCATCACTGCCATGAAGAAGCTGAGGGACGAGACACCACCGAGCGTGAAGAACATCCACAGGGTCAGTCACACACACACACACACACATTCACGTCTTTATCACAAAGTGAGGACACCAGAACAGAGCATGCATTGTGGGGACCACCTTTACTAAACGCTGTAATCATCATAAACAATTAGTGAACATGGGTTTAATTCAGCTTTTGCTCAATTTAAGAATTTATCTAACGGCACAGAGACGCTAAGTGGCTAACCAGTTAGCAGGTGGTTGTGGGGTCCTGATCAGCCTATCAGTAGTTGATGATGTCATCCTCTGTGTCTCAGGTGTCTCCGGTGTTGAAGGACTTCCTGGGCTGCATGCTGACTCGTGACACGCTGCAGCGCTCCGGCGCCACCGACCTGCTGGAGCATCCGTTCCTGCTGCAGGCCAGCTCACCGCGTTGCCTGGTGCCGCTGGTGGAGCAGCACCGCAAACGCATGTCGCTCTGCTGAAACACCTGAAACACATGTGGGACTCACCTGAGACACATGTAGGACTCATCTTAAAACACCTGAGACACATGTAGGACTCACCTGAGACACATGTAGGACTCACCTGAGACACATGTGGGACTCACCTGAGACACATGTAGCACTCACCTGAGACACATGTGGCACTCACCTGAGACACATGTAGTACTCACCTGAGACACATGTAGCACTCACCTGAGACACATGTGGCACTCACCTGAGACACATGTGGTACTCACCTGAGAGTTTTGTAGCAACTCACCTGAGACACATGTGGTACTTACCTGAGACACATGTGGGACTCACCTGAGACACATGTGGTACTCACCTGAGACACATGTGGTACTCACCTGAGACACATGTGGTACTCACCTGAGACACATGTGGCACTCACCTGAGACACATGTGGTACTCACCTGAGACACATGTGGTACTCACCTGAGAGTTTTGTACAACTCACCTGAGACACATGTGGTACTCACCTGAGACACATGTGGTACTCACCTGAGACACATGTAGCACTCACCTGAGACACATGTGGTACTCACCTGAGACACATGTGGTACTCACCTGAGATACATGTGGGACTCACCTGAGACACATGTGGTACTCACCTGAGACACATGTGGTACTCACCTGAGACACATGTAGCACTCACCTGAGACACATGTGGTACTCACCTGAGAGTTTTGTGCAACTCACCTGAGACACATGTAGCACTCACCTGAGACACATGTAGCACTCACCTGAGACATATGTGGTACTCACCTGAGACACATGTGGTACTCACCTGAGACACATGTGGCACTCACCTGAGACACATGTGGTACTCACCTGAGACACATGTGGTACTCACCTGAGAGTTTTGTACAACTCACCTGAGACACATGTGGGACTCACCTGAGACACATGTGAGACTCACCTGAAAACACTTGCTGATGTCACCTGTGAATGTTCACCTGTTTTATGTGACCTGGATCTGATTTTGACCGTCACTTCCTGTCAATGAACAGAACGTTTAGATGAAACAAAGAAACAGATGAACCTGTTGAACCTTCATGCTGCTCCCTGGTTGACCTTTGACCTCCTGTAGTTTCATATTTTAGGTTTCTGTGCAGAGACAGAAAACCATGAAATTACACTTTAGTACAATTATTATAGAAAAAGAACATTTCAGTTAATAATGATGACAAATTCGATTTAAAAACAACTAAAATAAAACAAAGTCGTTACTGAAGTTTTGAACCTTTACGACCGTAAAACGTAAACCACACAAATCCTGTTTGCATGTTTTTGTTCTTAAACAGATTATTTTCCCAGGATGCTCCTGTGATGACGATGAATTATATATAAAAAAAAAAGCTCTTTGTCTTCCTAAAGATGTATTTTGAACACTTGCACAGTTTTACACAGAATGTTACTTTGCACGTTTAAATGTTTATATTTTATATTTCATAAAAATACAGATGTTAATAAAACTGATGGTATTTTCAAATGTGTTGACGCGTGTTCACTGTTATTTCTCTTCTTCTATATCGGACGTATATTTTACTCAACACGAAATAAAACATTTGTGTAGGCTGAAACGTATTATACTCTTAAAGTGCACAACATGTGACGGTTATTAATTTCTATATTTGTACTTTAAATTATTTTAAAATAAAATTATTTAAGTTAAACTGACTTTCTTTCATTTTAAACAACATTTCTTTTTCTTTCAGGTCGTAATTCATTTATTATTTTAAACATAATTTGTACTGTTTGGAAAAGGCTTTAATTTAACAAACAGTGGGTTTGTTGTTTCTTGATAATAGCTGTTTATAGTATATATATTTAAATATAACATTATATATATTTAAATAGTTATATGTCGCCTTCTCTTTTGAGCCAAAACATCCGAATGTTCAGTAGAGCATGCCTATGAAAACAGGTTCATCATGTTAATATGATTTTAAATACATTCATATTTACTGTTTATTTCTTTATTCTCTCTTTTCATTCAGATTTCTTCATTACATTTTATCCTGTAAACGTTTTTAAACCGTGTCTCAGTTTATCAGACTCGGAGTTGTGTTGTCGTCTCTGTGATAACATGAAGATAATCAGCTGCTATTTTAATGACTGTGTTTGAACAGACACTGAGCAGCAACATCATCATTTCCTTCATCGGTTTTAAAACAAGAAAATCAGCTGCTGGTTTCAAGCAAATGGAGAAGAATTAAAGTGAAAGCTCTTCTTAAAGTCTCTGTTCACTTAAATAACAATATAAATGAAAGCACACTATCTCCATAATGCTTCCACCTACAGAAAAAAAATACTTTGGTCAGAAATATCAACAACAAAAACATTTTCAAAAGTAGAGACTTCAACTTTCAACAGCTTTCTACTTTAAGAAATAAATAAAAAAAACAGTTTTTCTGGACAAGAGCATCATTAAAAGGGAGTTTACATAGTACACAAATATGAAGAAGTTTTTAAAAACAAATAGATAAAAATAAAAAAAGATTAACAGCAAATAAATATATATATATATATTTGTAGGACTTAATTGTGAATAATCACATGATTGTCCCTAGTTAATCGTGATTGATCGCAAATTAATCACACATTTTTTATCTGTTCAAAATGTTCCTTAAAAGGAGATTTGTCAAGTATTTAATACTCTTATTAACATGGGAGTGGACAAATATGCTGCTTTATGCAAATGTATGTATATATTTATTACTGGAAATCAATTAACAACACAAAACTATGACAGATATTGTCCAGAAAACCTCACAGGTACTGCAATTAGCATACAACAATATACTCACATCATAACATGGCAAACTCAAGCAAATACCTTAAAGAAATTAGTAGTGTTAAATAGAACTATCGCTTACTAAAGCTTACTATCGCGTTAACTTTGACAGCCCTAAAACAAAGCCGAAGTTATCGAACTGTAAATGTTGTGAAGCAGCTAAAGAAGATGATTTGAATCAGGAACTATCTGATCAAACAGTCATTATAAATCTGACATCTGACGTCAACGTTCAGTCCCCATCTTTTATAGTCACATACGGTTCGAAGGGTTAACGTTGCTGCAGTCTGAAGTATCTTCCACATGTCGGACTGTGACTGAGATTAAAACTCTGATTCAAGTGTCTGGTTTCTATTTGGAGGCTGAGAGCTGATGAGTCCAGACTGTCAGAGATAAAGAGACAAAAACACTTCAGTCAGTCAGAACACACTCTTCAAACCTACAGATGTTACGTCTGCTGCATGGAAACCTTTTAGTTTTAGAGATTTAAATATGATCAAAATTATCAAATAATTGAGATTAGCTTCATATTTTGTTGTCGGCATTGGCATGAACACCAAACAGCATGCTGATACTAAGTAAAGTAAAGAGACAAAAGAGGGGATTAGAAATTAAATTTAGATGTAAATAAGATAGTTTAAGGTGGAAAACCCTCAAAAGAATAAATAAAACAGAACAATAAGATAAGAAAAAAACAATCCTATATCAGGGAATCTTTGTATTTAATTTAGAAAAATATTAATTTGTAAATATTTCTTTCTTTTTCTAAATATGTTTTGGATTCAATAACATGTTAAAAGGAAGATTTTTGCAGAACAGATAAAAAGAGAGAGAAGGGTTCAGTGTACTTTGGGATGCAAAGTCAAATATTGACGCCTGGGGTAATGATACTACTATTGCCAATCCTGTGTACTTAAATATTACTTAATAAGTTAGATAGATAGATGTACTTTATTGATCCCAAATTGGGAAATTCTTGTGTTAGAGCAGTGGGTTATCCAGGCAATGCACAGGAACAGTAAATACACAGTAAATATACATATCAACACTAGAGATATATATCTATAGTATACACAATATAGAGAATATATTAGAATACACTATAAATATACCAGACTACTAACATATAAAATATAAAATATGAATAATTCTTGTTTTAAAATTAAATTAAATGAGGTAGTAAACCAATGTGCAAGTTATTCAAATTGCACACTGTAGACCAATAAATACAAATTAGGAAGCATTTAATGATTGATAAATATCAACCACAAAGAGTTAGATATGAACAACTGTTTAAATATAAGAAGTGACCCAATAAATGGGTGTTAATTGCTTTTTAAATTTAGTTTTGATTTTTAAATGAGCCTCAAACTAACTGCTGTAGACTCATGATGATGCTGGATGAACTGCAGCAGAAGCTCCAGTAGAGTCTAAATGGAGAGGTGTCAGGTGTCCCTATCAGTGGGCAGATAAGCAGTGAAACACTCCTTTTCCTAAAATGGACTTTAACAGCCAAAGGTCCTGAAACTGCCCTCATGGGGTCTTCACATCCCGGGACGAATTTAGTGTCATCTTTTTTTTTCTTTACAGCAGTTATCTCCTTATTTGGTCCACAGGGAGTCTTTATAAACGTCCGGCTGCTGCGAGGAGTCTGCAGTTCTGCATCAGAGTCAGAGTTTCTTCTTGGATTGACCTCTCCTCCGACTGCTGCGAACCTCCACCCTCCACCATGGGCGACCTCTTGATGGCCGAGTTCGGGAAGGCTGCTCCTTACCTGAGGAAGTCGGACAGGGAGCGCCTGGAAGCCCAGACCAGAGCTTTTGACATCAAGACTGAATGCTTTGTAGTGGACGATAAGGTGGAATATATGAAGGGACAAATCCAAAGCAAAGATGGAGGGATGGTGACGGTCAAGAAGGAGGATGGAACAACGGCAACCGTGAAGGAGACGGACGTCCACCCCCAGAATCCGCCAAAATACGATAAAATCGAAGACATGGCGATGTTCACTTTCCTCCACGAGCCCGCCGTGCTGTTTAACCTCAAAGAGCGTTACGCTGCCTGGATGATCTACACCTACTCCGGGCTCTTCTGCGTCACCGTCAACCCCTACAAGTGGCTTCCTGTCTACGACTCTGAGGTGGTGGCAGCTTACAGGGGGAAGAAGAGAACCGAGGCTCCCCCGCATATCTTCTCCATCTCTGATAACGCCTACCAGTACATGCTGACCGACAGGGAGAACCAGTCTGTCCTCATCACCGGAGAATCCGGAGCCGGGAAGACTGTGAACACCAAGAGAGTCATCCAGTACTTCGCCAGCATCGCTGCAGTCGGTGGAGGCAAAAGAGACACCAGCAAGGGGACACTGGAGGATCAAATCATCCAGGCGAACCCTGCGCTGGAGGCTTTCGGCAACGCCAAAACGTTGAGAAATGACAACTCGTCTCGTTTTGGAAAATTCATCCGCATTCACTTTGGTACGAGCGGCAAGCTTTCGTCTGCCGACATCGAGACGTACCTGCTGGAGAAGTCACGGTGCACCTTTCAGCTCAAGGCTGAGAGGAACTACCACATCTTCTACCAGATCCTGTCCAATCAGAAGCCTGAGCTGCTGGACATGCTGCTGGTCACCAACAACCCGTACGACTACTCCTACATCTCCCAAGGAGAGGTAACAGTCGCCTCCATCAACGACTCGGAGGAGCTGATGGCAACCGACAGCGCCTTCGATGTGCTCGGCTTCACTGCAGAGGAGAAGATGGGCGTCTATAAACTAACCGGTTCCATCATGCACTACGGCAACATGAAGTTCAAACAGAAGCAGCGTGAGGAGCAGGCTGAGCCAGACGGGACGGAGGCTGCTGATAAAACGGCTTACCTAATGGGGCTGAACTCTGCTGACGTCATCAAAGGGCTGTGCCATCCCAGAGTCAAGGTAGGAAACGAATACGTCACCAAAGGCCAAAGTGTGGACCAAGTCTACTACTCCCTTGGTGCTCTGGCTAAGTCAGTGTATGAAAAGATGTTCAACTGGATGGTGGTGAGAATCAACCAATCCCTGGCCACAAAACAGCCTCGTCAGTACTTCATAGGAGTGCTGGACATCGCTGGATTTGAGATCTTTGATTTCAACACCTTTGAGCAGCTTTGCATCAACTACACCAACGAGAAGCTGCAACAGTTTTTCAACCATCACATGTTCGTTCTGGAGCAAGAAGAGTACAAGAAAGAAGGTATTGATTGGGAGTTCATTGACTTTGGGATGGACTTACAAGCCTGTATTGACCTCATTGAGAAGCCGCTGGGAATCCTGTCGATTCTGGAGGAGGAATGCATGTTTCCCAAAGCCAGTGACCAGACCTTCAAGTCCAAGCTCTATGATAATCATCTGGGCAAGAACAAGATGTTTGAGAAGCCGAGGGCTGCAAAGGGGAAAGCAGAGGCTCATTTTGCCCTGGTTCACTATGCTGGCACGGTGGACTACAACATCGGCAACTGGTTGGTCAAAAATAAAGACCCCCTGAATGAAACTGTGGTCGGTCTCTACTCAAAATCATCTCTGAAGCTTCTCAGTGTGCTGTTTGCAAGCTATTCAGGAGCTGACGGCGGTGACAAAGCAGGCGGCAAAGGAGCCAAGAAGAAAGGTTCCTCGTTCCAGACTGTGTCTGCACTTCACAGGGAAAACCTGAACAAGCTGATGAACAACCTGAAGACCACACATCCCCACTTTGTCCGCTGTCTGATTCCTAATGAGAAGAAAACTCCAGGGGTCATGGACAACTGCCTCGTGATGCACCAGCTGCGCTGTAACGGTGTCCTGGAAGGCATCAGAATCTGCAGGAAGGGTTTCCCAAACAGGGTGCTCTATGGCGACTTCAAACAACGGTACAGGATTCTGAATGCCTCTGCTATCCCTGAAGGCCAGTTCATTGACTGCAAGAAGAGCGCAGAGAAGTTGCTGGGATCACTGGACATCGACCACACTCAGTACAGGTTTGGCCACACCAAAGTCTTCTTTAAAGCTGGTCTGCTGGGGACACTGGAAGAGATGCGTGATGAGCAACTCTCTCGAATCATCACCAGGATCCAGGCTAATGCCCGGGCAATCCTTATGAGGGAACAGTTTGCTAAGCTTGTGGAACGCAGAGATGCCCTGATGGTCATCCAGTGGAACCTTCGCTCTTTTCTGGGTGTAAAGAACTGGCCCTGGATGAAGCTCTTCTTCAAGATCAAGCCCCTGCTGAAGAGTGCCGAGTCTGAGAAGGAGATGTCCAACATGAAGGATGAGTTCGGCAAGATTAAAGAAGCTCTGGAGAAATCAGAAACAAGACGGAAGGAACTAGAGGAGAAAGTAGTGACTCTTCTCCAAGAGAAGAACGATCTGACTCTGCATATTCAGTCTGAACAGGATACACTGACAGACGCCGAAGAACGCTGTGAACAGCTTATAAAGAGCAAGATTCAACTGGAGGCCAAGCTCAAAGAGATGACCGAAAGACTGGATGATGAAGAGGAGCTGAACGCAGATCTCACAGCTAAGAAACGGAAGCTTGAAGACGAATGCTCCGAGTTGAAGAAAGACATAGATGATCTGGAGCTGACTTTAGCCAAGGTCGAGAAAGAGAAACATGCCACAGAGAATAAGGTGAAAAACCTGACGGAGGAGATGGCTTCCCAGGACGAAAATATCATGAAGCTAACCAAAGAGAAGAAGGCACTACAGGAGGCTCACCAGCAGGCACTGGATGACCTCCAGAGTGAAGAAGACAAAGCCAACAGCTTGACCAAAGCCAAAGTTAAGCTGGAGCAGCAGGTGGACGATCTGGAGGGCTCGTTGGAGCAAGAGAAGAAAGTCAGGATGGACCTCGAGCGCTCAAAGAGGAAGTTCGAAGGAGACCTGAAACTGACTCAGGAGAGTTTGATGGACTTAGAAAACGACAAGCAGCAGCTGGAGGAAAAACTGAAGAAAAAAGATTTTGAGATTGCCCACGTAAGTTCAAGACTAGAAGACGAGCAGGTTACTTCAGTTCAGCTCCAGAAGAAGCTGAAAGAAAACCAGGCAAGAATTGAGGAACTGGAGGAGGAGCTGGACGCTGAGCGTGCAGCCAGAGCCAAAGTTGAGAAGCAGCGCTCCGATCTTTCTCGCGAGCTGGAGGACATAAGCGAGCGCCTGGAGGAGGCAGGTGGAGCAACATCAGCACAGGTGGAGATGAATAAAAAGAGAGATGCTGAATTTCAGAAGCTGCGTCGGGAGCTGGAGGAGTCTACCCTCCAACATGAGTCCACCGCTGCCTCCCTGAGGAAGAAACATGCTGACAGCGTTGCCGAACTGGGTGAACAGATCGACAACCTGCAGCGTGTGAAGCAGAAGCTGGAGAAGGAAAAGAGTGAGCTGAAGCTGGAAGTGGATGACTTGTGTTCCAACATGGAGAGTGTGGTGAAGGCCAAGTCAAACATTGAGAAGATGTGCCGTACAATGGAAGACAACATGAACGAGTACAAGAGTAAATATGAGGAATCTCACCGCACCATAAATGACATGACTACCCAGAGGGCCAAGCTGCTCACTGAGAATGGTGAGTTTGGACGTCAGCTGGAGGAGAAGGAGTGTCTGATATCACAACTGACCAGAGGGAAGAACTCGTACAACCAGCAGGTGGAAGATCTACGCAGACAGCTGGAGGAAGAAGTCAAGGCAAAGAATGCCCTCGCCCACGCTGTACAATCTGCTCGTCACGACTGTGATCTGCTCCGAGAGCAGTTTGAAGAAGAGCAGGAGGCCAAGGCCGAGCTGCAGAGAGCTCTGTCCAAATCCAACACCGAGGTCTCAGCATGGAGGACAAAATATGAAACCGATGGGATCCAGAGAACAGAGGAACTGGAAGAAGCAAAGAAGAAGCTGGTTCAGAGACTGCAGGAGGCCGAGGAGGCCATCGAGTCTGTGAATGCAAAGTGTTCATCCCTTGAGAAGACCAAGCACCGCCTCCAAAATGAAATCGAAGACCTGATGCTGGACCTTGAGAGATCCAATGCAGCATCTGCAGTCCTGGACAAAAAGCAGAGGGCCTTTGACAAAATCATGGCAGAGTGGAAGCAAAAGTTTGAGGAGTCGCAGTGTGAGCTGGAGGCCTCTCAGAAGGAAGCTCGGTCTCTGAGCACTGAACTCTTCAAACTGAGGAACGCCTATGAGGAGTCTCTGGATCAACTTGACACGATGAAGAGAGAGAACAAGAACCTCCAAGAGGAGATCTCTGACCTCACCGACCAGCTGGGGGAGGGCGGCAGGAGCGCTCATGAACTGGAGAAGATCCGGAAGCAGCTCGAGCAAGAAAAGGCCGAGCTCCAGTCGGCACTTGAGGAGGCAGAAGGTTCCCTGGAGCACGAAGAGAGCAAGATCCTCCGAGCCCAGCTGGAGTTCAACCAAGTGAAGGCCGACATGGAGCGCAAGGTGGCAGAGAAAGACGAAGAAACAGAGCAGGCAAAGAGGAACTACCAGCGGATGCTTGAGTCGCTTCAGTCCTCTCTGGATTCTGAAACCAGGAGCCGCAATGAGGCCCTGAGAGTCAAGAAGAAGATGGAAGGTGACCTCAATGAGATGGAGATCCAGCTCAGCCAAGCCAACAGGCAGGCAGCTGACGCCCAGAAACAACTCAAGAGCCTCCAGGCATTCCTGAAGGACTCTCAGCTGCAGCTGGATGATGCACAGCATAGCAACGATGACCTAAAGGAGAACATCGCTCTCCTGGAACGCCGAAACAACCTGATCCAGGCCGAGCTGGAGGAACTGAGGGCTGCCCTCGAGCAGACGGAAAGAAGTCGGAAACTGGCCGAACAGGAGCTGACTGACGCTACAGAGCGCATGCAACTCCTGCACTCCCAGAACACCTGCCTGATCAACCAGAAGAAGAAGCAAGAAGCAGACCTGATGCACCTGCAGAACGAGGTGGAGGAAGCCATACAGGAGAACCGCAATGCTGAAGAGAAGGCAAAGAAGGCAATCACAGATGCGGCCATGATGGCCGAGGAGCTGAAGAAGGAGCAGGACACCAGCGCCCATCTGGAGCGCATGAAGAAGAACATGGAGCAGACCATCAAAGACCTGCAGCACCGCCTGGACGAGGCCGAGCAGATCGCCATGAAGGGCGGCAAGAAGCAGCTCCAGAAACTGGAGGCTCACGTCAAAGAGCTGGAGAACGAGCTGGAGGCGGAGCAGAGGAGGGGAACGGAGTCCATCAAGGGGGTTCGCAAGTACGAACGCCGCATCAAGGAGCTCACCTACCAGACCGAGGAAGACCGCAAGAACATGGCCCGCCTCCAGGACCTGGTGGACAAGCTGCAGCTGAAGGTCAAGTCCTACAAACACGCAGCCGAGGAGGCAGAGGAGGGAGCAAACACCAACATGGCCAAACTCCGCAAGCTGCAGCACGAGCTGGAGGAGGCCGAGGAGAGGGCCGACATCGCCGAGTCACAGGTGAACAAGCTGAGGGCGAAGACAAGGGACGGATCCTCTAAGAAGGGCCTGGATGAGTGAGGAGATCCCAGAGAGTCAGCAGTACAGGTGTGTGGAACCAAGTATTCACTCTGACATGAAACTTAGTACTTACTTAATGAAAAACACAACGCTTAAAGGTCCCGTATCGTGCTCATTTTCAGGTTCATACTTGTATTTTGTGTTTCTACTAGAACATGTTTACATGCTGTAATGTTAAAAAAAAACTTTATTTTCCTCATACTGTCAGCTTGAATATACCTGTATTCACCCTCTGTCTGAAACGCTCCGTTTTAGTGCATTTCAACGGAATTACGTTGCTAGGCAACAGCTTGGGTCCATGTTTACTTCCTGTCAACTGATGTTATTTACATACACTGCAACAGGAAATAAACTGGGACACATTTAGAATGTTTACGTTTAAAAGCGTGTAATGGTCTAAATATTGTATATTTGTGACATCACAAATGGCGCAATTTCTGAATACGGGTTGTGTGTATTTCTCCATATATTGAGCGTTTTGATGGTTTAACAGTATTTATATAGCACTTAAACCTGCTTTATAATATAAAAGACATGAAAATCTCACTTTTTACAATATGGGACCTTTAAAGTCCACTTAATGGCTTTTATTGGAGCCCTCAACCGCATCTCATGGTCTTCAACGGATGCTCAGTTGGTTGTCCATTATAATCTCACCCTAACTGACCCATTGACTAAGCAAACCATGTGAGAAGAGGTTGAAAGCTCTAGTAGTAAGTAGACCTTGAGTTCAGATGTTTTGGGGTTTCTCACAGTAATACAGTTATTACCCAGCAGCAAAAATAGAGTTGAGAATACTACTTAACTATGAGTTTTCTTTTATTAATGCAGCTCTAAGTTATGTGTTTTATGTTTCATAAGTTACGTCTCCCCTCGTTGAGTTAATAGTTTGTTTTGATTGACAGGTGTTCCTGTACCTGGGCGACTGGAGATATCGAAGTGGAACCATAAAAGAAGCTGAAGAAGAGGAAATGGTTATTTTATCAGCATGTATAGGAGAACAGCCCAGTCGCACAGCAGTTAGTGAAATAGTCACGACATTTTATGTATTGATTCGTGCACATAGACACAAATTTAACATTTTTTTCATGATGGTCAGCATGAAATGAATTCGTATGTAATCCATTGAAACTCCCTGAATCATGACGTCAGCTACCAGGTTACATCTGTGTAGACAATAAGTCACAATGGTGTCTGATCAGAAGTGTCTTCTATTAGTTTTCCACCTCCGATGAAGAGCAGCCGCTTCTCAAGCCTATAAAGGACCCCATTTTAACCATTATATGCTATTTTAGCATATCATTATTAAATAATGTTTATAATAAAGTCATTTTTGATACATTTTGAGGTAAATATTGGGGTAATTTGGCAGTAATTCCAAAGAAATTTCAAATAGGTTAATTGCTAATTATCACCTAATATACCAGGAAATTTGCGGACCTGTAAAACAAAGTGTTAACCCAAACCACCATCTTTTCCTAAAGCTAACTTAAGTTGTTTTATTTTGAAAAGACTGGAGTGGAAATTGTTGCTGGACATTCTGCACAAAACAATACGTCGTTGAAAGTCGTGCTGAGCGTCATGAAAAAAAAGGAAATTCGTGTTTGTGTTAAAATTGTATGAGTTGTTTTTTTTTCTAATTTTTGCGGGTTGTTGTTTTTATGCCTATACATGACAGGTTATTCAGTCATTACCCATAATGCAGTGCGTGGTAAGCAGTGGTTTTACACAGGTTCAGGTTTGATGTGTTGGCTTCTAATAGGCCTTCTGCCTGTTACGGTTGTGTGTGATCCCCGTATAGTTAAATGAAAACATTTTAAAGGTTTAACATTTTAACTTTGCAATTCACAGCAGATTCATGAATTTTTAGCTCTGCATTTAATTATTCTTTCTTTGCATTACAGATATTATAATTAAGGCTATTTAATGTCTTTCTAAAATGACTAAATGCTTCAAAACTATTATTGTTTGTTTGATGTTGTTTGATTCTCCATGTAACATCCACACCTATAAGCCTCGGTTTTGTAACAGCAGTAACATTTAATTCAACATACAAGTGGTAAAATTACTGAATATGGGATTTCACATTTAGCCTTGAGTGTTTCCTACATTAATTAAGGTGATTTAAGCCTTTTAACAGAACATGACTGTCCCACATTAGGAAATAAAGATTTGTCTGAGACAACTTGGCACTAAGAGTAATAATATGTAATAATGAGTGTGATATATGTGATATATGTGATATGTGTGAAAAAAATAGTGAAAAATATTTGAAAAATATCCCAAATTATTTGTAAAATATGTTGAAGAAATAGTGAAAAATGTCAGAAAAATGTCCAAAAATTATCTGTAAAATATGTGAAATAGCAGAATAGCAGACGAGATGAGTGACAGTCGGAAACGAAGCAGCATGTAAAATTATGATATTCTGGAAATTATAGGGTTTAGTATAATTATATGAAATAATTTAAGTGATATATCTGCACACATACAGTACTAATCATAAAGTCAAAACAGCGCTAAATTTGGCTGAATTATAAAAGGCAGAAGTGGTAAAACGAAGAGCCGAGTTTGGGAGCCGAAAGAGCCGGCTCGTCTTGGTGAGCTGAGCCAAATGATCTGGATCACCAAAAAGAGCCGGTTTTCCCATCACTAATCCAGATGATGATGGGGAGGACCAGGAGGACCAGGAGGCTGACAGACAGACAGACGGATCACCAGCCGGAGCATCATCACCATGCGGGACCCTCGGAGCTGGACGCCCGGCCTGGTCCCTGCAGAGCGGGGCAGAGCAGCCACCTACACCGGGGACAGGAAGGCCCGGCTGGTGGCCCGGGACAACAAGAAGTGGGTCAGACTGGCCACCGTGCTGGTCTACGTCATGTCCGTGTCCCTGGCAGCCGTCATCCTGGCCGTCTACTACAGCCTCATCTGGAGACCCACAGCTGGACCCGGACCAACTCGGACCGACCCGAACCGACCCGGACCGACTCGGACCGACTCAGACCGACCCGGACCGACTCAGACCGACCAGGACCGACCTGGACCGACCCGGACCAGGATTGGGATAAATGAACCTGGTAGACCTCCTAGATGTGATGGTTCTGTTCATATTAATAACTTTGTTGATGACTTTATTAACACAGACAGTCATGATAATAATGAATCTGATACTCCGGGTACCGGTACCGGGTCACCGGGAGACTCTCATCCCGGGACCACCACCGACGGTCCGGTTCTTTCGGTCCCCTCCACCAGACCGGACCCCCCTCAGGACTTCATGAGCACCGCTGAGCCGCCCGCTGTGACCGCAGAGGATCCGTCCAACCTGCCCACTCACCGGCCCGCAGACCCCTCCGGGTCCGGGTCGGAGGAGCCCAGTGTCGGGTTATTACCAGAATACTGGTGACTCTTTCAACACTAGATGTATATAT
>CAKAOH010021592.1:0-35728 GCA_916701665.1 Sebastiscus tertius | reverse complement strand
CGTCTCGTTACCGACCGGGTGCCGGTGTCTCCCTGCTCTCTCCGGCTGCGGGTGGAGAGAGCAGGGAGACACGCTGCAGAGCCCCGCTGCATCAGCCTGCACTGAGGCAGGAAAAGCCAACACTAAGATCAGATCTAAATCATGTTCATGGAGAGACCTTCGTCTGGTCAGCTAACATTACTGCCAAGCAGCTGAAATATAGAGTGATATTGTGCTTTTAGCTGACGTGTGTTGCCTCACTGTTTTGAGCGATGCTCGTTCAGGTATATTTAGAGCGAGCAAGCACAAGCTCGACGCTGACTGTCGCTGTTAACAAGCATTTCTGAAAGTTACAAATAGTCCCTTTAAGACTACATTCAAAGGGATGTTCTTCACCATATATGACATTTTGGGGGCATATGTTTTTGTAAATAAACTTGTTCATGCACAAGCAGATGGGTGTAGAACAGGTGGAATTTATCCTTGTTCACTGGATGCAGGTGTGTGTATGCATGTTGCTTTGATAAATGAGGCCCAAGGTGTGTGACACATGGGATAGAAAGAGTTTAATTTGCTCTAACAGGAGCATCACAGCTTGAATATGACACAGTTGCATCCACGGGACATTAGGATGTTACAGGTTATTGTGTCCATTTATAGCCCGAGGTCAAGTGATGCAAGTACTGCACACTTTGGAGTACTTACAGTAAGCATAAATAACCAAATCCAAAAGGTGGTTGTCTTGTTTCTGAGCTCTATTTCTGTATCGTTAGTTGAAAACTTTCCAACAAACTCACGTTGAAGTACCACAAATCAATATCAACATCTCTTCGGTGAACTTTCCGATGTTTGAGCAGAACTGTGCTCACAGTTTGCAGCGATATAAATATGTATGAAGCAGATTTGAATGGTGGTTGAGAAGACAAACATTGTACAGTACATGTACATCATTTCTAGCGTGGGAACACATTTGTGTGAGTTTGTAGACGAGATGAGTTTGTAACACCAGATCTGTGTGTCAGTGTCAGTGGGTGAGACACTGTGAGACTCAGCAAACAGAAAAGAAATGCTGACTAAAATGCAAATTGCAAAGATCGTGACTAAACAAGATTTCAGCTGAGGAGAGTTTGTAGATCGAGAGAAACAGATGATAAGCTGATTCAAACCCATTCAGTGGGTGAAAAGAGCGCTTCAAGCTATAAAGAGCTCACCATTTCCTGAAGCTCAAAATACACCACGAGAGGCTGAAGTACAAACTAAACATCTTTTTTTTTCTACATTAAATGGAACTCATTTGACAGCAGGAGGCTGTCACTCTTTCCTCTGTTAACAGACGTATTCAGAGTAGAAAGCTGTAATTAGTGAATAGTAACGTACAGTATATTAAGCAAAGTGAGGATGATGTTCAAAGCAGAAATAAGGAGGAAGCTGGTAATGAAGTGATCTAAAATTAACAGACTCTTACACACTAAGAATGTTTCTTTTTCTCCGTAGGCATTTTCAGCACCCCGTAGTCCATATCTAAGTGTCATGTGTGTGTCGACAAATGACTTCTGAGGTGAAAATATCACAAACCAGGGATCCAGACCTTGATTTTCATTCAGACTTCTCAGCAGCTTTGACAGGTTGACAAAGTCAAAGTACAGCTGTAAGTGTGAATTCACTACAGGGAGCGGTGAAGTGTGGCTCGCCACAATAATTACATTTTTCTGCGGCCGGGAGGCGAGTTCATGTGTTTCAGGCGAGAACAACATAAGTCAACATGTCACAGGAGTCACAGGATCTGTTTACTGATTTGCTGCGGGTTCTCTCTGGCCGCACTTCGTCGCTAAAAGTTTAACTTTTCCCAACTTTTAGTTTGGCTGCACTTCGCCGCAGAATCAAACGGCAGCAGCTCGCTGAGCTCGGGAGCAGCTGCCACAGCTTTTCATAGACATTACATGACAGCTCACCGCAGGCCGCTCTGGTGTAAATTCAGTGGAATAATAATAGTTAACTTTAAGCTACAGTAAGAGGCAAGGCTCAGCTGCAGAGCACCTTTAGATCTGACAGGTATTTGATGTCCTGCTCAGGTTTATGTAAGAAGGCTCCGGGTCCACAATGCACTGTAGGCAGGCCTCCTGCCTTTGTGGTACAATTTTAATGGCTTCATGTGTTGTGTTGTGAGCCCTGCATGTTGCTGGAACCGGGGTACCTGTTTGTTTATTTGTTTTATTTCAGACATGAAGATTCAGCTTGAAAAATAGATTAAACTTTAACTGATTAAGACAGACAAAGAAACTTGACAGAAAGGACTTGGTTTTGTGTTGTTTCAGACGACACAATCCAACGTTTGAGTGCAGATTTTGTCAATATGAGTGTGTGATCAACTTTTCTTCATGGTTTTGAATGATTTGCATGAAAGGGAAAGTTGGGGTGGTTTGAAGTGGGGCTTTATTTAAAATATTTTCTGATGGAGAACTGAACTGAAAGTGAAACTAATCTATACTGTTTTTGTTAATGGAGTCTGGCTGCTCTACAGAGAGTATAGATAAGTTTCACTTTCAGTTCAGTTCCCCGTCGGAAATGTCTGTCTGACGGCAAGATAAAGCGCTGAACATATTTTAAATATAGCGTACACTTACACTGATATTGATATTTTTAGGTGTCTAAAATCCGTTTTACAGCAGTACATTGCTTTGCTCCCGTGCTGGTACTACTGTCTGTTTCTCCAAACTGAGGGCGTGCCGTAGATAATACACCGACTATGGAGAAGTACCTCATACAACCCCACTTCAAAACAAACTATCCCTTTAAGAATGCAAGTAAATGCAGGTAAATACAATGACGGCAACATCTTGAGGACAATCAAGCAAAGTGCTGCTAAACCAGAAACAGACAGCTTTAAAAGATCCCAAGTTTCCAAAGCCTGCCATGAATGTCGGCACTCAGAGAGGTAAAACACACATAAAACTAGAAGGGCACTCGGAGAGCTCAGAACCTCCACCAAGGCCAAATGCCCGACCACGCAATGTTAACAAAAGTGAAAACTAATTTGTGTATCCGCCCTGTGATCTGGATCCGTTCCTAATGGGTTCTTCCTTGACCCATGCTGCACTCTTCCACCAAGTTTCATGAGAATCGGGCCAGTTTTTTAATGTAACAAACAAACTGAACCGAAAAACATCACCTCGCTGGGGGAGGTAATTACAGTTTTGAACACATGTCTAATCAACTAGAATAATGATGTGCGCCAACATGACTAGTTGTGCTGCATTCATGGAATATCTGATGAACTATAAGAACAAAAAAAAACTGCCAGTGATGGCCTTTGCAGCTGTTTTGCATCACAAACATTCAATAATCATTATTTTTACTGTGCAAGAGCAGCCTGCAGGACAAACTGCCCCCGAGGAGCCTGGTAGCAGACCTTCATTAAATCAGTAACATACAGCCTGAAGCTCATTAGTATGCTGCACCTCAACATGCACCACATGTTACAAAAGCCAAGCGGCTAGACGATCCCAGGATAAGACATCCCAAAGTGTCTTTGTGGAAAGTGTGCCATCGATAAAACTGTGTGCAACTGCGTTATTAGATAGAGGACGTTGGGCAAAGCGCCAGAACATATAATTGGACTAAAAGAGGGCCGTGACTTTCAAGTGACAGTGTTTTAGTATCTTGCAATTTAATTGAGAAATGTTGAGTGAAGTGAAAGTTTGGACGGTCCACTCGGCCCTCCGTCTTGGTCTCAATCCAGAAACGAAATGTACAGCTGTGTTTATGTGAACTGCAAGAGGACAGTCAAACAGCTTTATAGGCTTTTAGAGGAGAGTGTGAGAGTGAGGCGTCCTTGAGAGATGAACGAAAATACCGAGAAAAATATCCTCTCCAATGTAAGAGAGGAGGATGACTCAAGAGCAGTGTGAGTGTAGATATGATGTGAGCTAGTCAAGACTAAAAACTGCTGCTTACAATTCTGTGTTTTTGTATTCAAAACAGCCACTTTATGATCACTCCTATCCAAAATAGCAACTAATACTGTTTTCTCTTTTAGGTGAGTTAGATTAAAAGACCAGTATCAATGTAATCTCACTACAGAGATTGATCTAAGGAGGCTGAATTATGAATCCTGCTATAGCGAATGCATGACCTTCCCTACTTTGCCTCTGATTGGCTAGTACTCGTTGCCTTCGTTGGTTGGATTGGTTCGGTTTAGGCTTGAGGGGTTAGATTGGTTAGGTTCAGGGTAAGAATATCATGATAAGCCAATCAGAGTCAGAGTAGCGTTCGCTATAGTAGGATTCGTAATGCCGTGTCCAGGATGGGTTTAGCGTAGCTCCTTACAAATCCTGGAAGCAGAGGAAAACAAAAAGAGAAAAAAATATACCTTACAGCAGCTTCAAAATGATCGAGAGGCTTCTGCCACAAAGTATAACAGCAAACTTTTACGGTTAATTTCACTCAGAAAGAGAGGGTTAACATTTTTGTAGGCCTAACCAGATAAAAATCAGATAGAAGTGAAATAAAAATCCAAGACAGCCAAACAAAGAGTGAAATGTTTAGAGCAGATATAACTTTATCTTCAGTGTTTTATAAAACAAAGAGTTAAAAAATACTGGAAAGTATGTTTTATATTTACAATTTGAAGGCAGAATGAGTTTTAGTCACACATAATAAACTAAAATCAAACACAAGAGCGGTTTATGTTTCCAGTTCAGAATATCCAGTCCGGTCGCACGAAAAAAGGCAAATGAATGACACGACAAGCGCAAGGCAAAAGCGTGTAATCAGACCGTCATTCTTGCTTATGGCATGTCATTTGTACGATAAGAAGTCTGTACGGACTGCAATTTAGATGCATCCGCGTAAATTACAGTTACAAGATACAGGTTTAGCTAATTGTTAAGTGGCACAATTTAACCTGTAAAGGAACACTGAATATTAGTAGTCTGAAGTCTGGCGCCAAAAGCTCCCATCCAAACTAACACTTAGCATGTAGCTAAGCACTTTGTATAATGCTAAAATAGCCTACATGATGCAATTATTAACAAAATATAGATAGATTCAACTATTTCAGGAGCAATCACTTCTTTATGCAGTGCTAAGAATTTTAGTTGTACCGTTTCCAATCGCCCACCTCAGTTACCTCCACAAAAATCATATTTAAATGTAAATATTATCTCCTACATACAGTAAAACCACCGGGCTTAGACATGGATCATTTAAAACATGCACTTCAGAGGTAGCTTATTACAAATTCTCACTTCTTCAGGACTTTGGGAGGAAAAAGAAAGTGATTAACTAAGAAGAACTGCTTTTAGAAGCACACACACACACGCACGCACGCGCGCGCGCGCGCGCGCACGCACGCACGCACACACACACACACACACACACACACACACACACACACACACACACACACACACACACACACACACACACGCTCCATTCTCACTAGAATCACAGCCTGAAATTAGAAGTGTCCTTTAAAGGTAATACGTTTTTTTTGTCCGACTCTCTTATCTCTCTCTACCACACAACTGTACCTTCTTTGGAGCAGCTGTGGCTTCAGTCTTCTCAGAAAGAAAGGGAGGAAAAAAAACGAGAAAAAAAGACAGAAAAGTCACAAAATACAGCGAAACTATAACGTCACAGACACAGAGTACGCTACGCAGCAGGTAAAAATAGTCTGAGGGTTTATTTTGGGTGGGTTTTTGTTTTATTGTCTGGTGGATTGGGTGATGGTGAGTGGGTGATTTTAATAAAAGCTTTAGGTTTATTGCCTCTGGTTTATTAGGATGCTACAAGACAAAGGGGAATCACCTGTATAAGTCTTGTGTTTCACTGCTGTCTACTACGGTGGCCTACTGCTGCACACTGACTTCAGCCCAAACAGGGATTATTTGGAAGATAGTGATAAGATATTTAGCTAAGATATTTACAGAAACTACACGGCTGGCTAAGGCTTATTTATGACCCTATAAGGCTTATGATATAAGCGTTTACTGATGCACACACTTAAGCTGCAATGCAAGCATCATTGTTCATATACATTGCTGGGTACTTTGTGTGCAACTGGAAGAATAAAAACAATATGGACTAGTCTCCAGACGACAGTAGAATCAGCCCTTGCCGACTTCGGATACACACAGTAGCCATAATGCTCATGCAAACGTGCAGTTAGATGCAATCAGTGCTCTAAGTGAATTTAATAACTTCTCCCACATCCATAATCTATAGTTTATGACGATTAACTGTACACTCCCCGATGTTGTTGTAGCTCTAAAAGGCCCTGACCCCCAGTTTCCGACCGTCGGTGAGCGTCCCTAGTTTTTGCTGTCGATTCAGCATGTTGAATCGTCGGCGGAGCCCGTCGGTGACAGAAATCGCTCTGATTGGCTGTTCAGCTTATGCGAATCAGTGCACGAGAAGAGAAACGGAAGTGCGGAAAGCACTTGGCCATCTGGAAAGAAGCTAAGTAGTGAGTGAGAGTGGTGTTAAAATAGTTGGCAAACGCTGCTTTGTTTCATGTACGTATCATAACAACGGCTTGTATATCCGCCGTCCTCGATCTTCCTGTTTCCCTTTTTGAATGACGAATACAGACTACCGCCACCTGCTGGTGTGGAGAGTTACTTCATCTCACGCACGCGCAGAATGTACGTGGTAGTCGGCCGTTGGCTGTCGTCATTTTGGTGTGTTCAAGTGCAACCTTTTGGCCAAGACAAAAGCGACGTGAGGCGACGTAACTATGGGCCTTCATCGGTGCTAGTTCTTTGATGTCGGTTTGGTGCGTCTGGGTCTTAAGATCCTCACATATCCCGAAGGAAGTCCCCAAATCTGGGATTCGCTCACGTTTTTGGCTACTAATCAGGTTTTGTATTCGAATAAACTAAATTCCAACAGAAAAAGACAAATGAATCCAAAGAGAGTTCACATTTTCATTTTGTTTGGGGTCGCTGAGGTGCCCTGAACAGCTGCGTAGTCTACTTATGCCTCTGGTTTTACAAGATTGCTTCTACTGTTTTACAAGTGCTACCTGCAGGATTAATGTTGTACAGCAGTTTGACTACAACACAGGGATGTCTATTGTACCACGGCTAACAGGCTAATAGTCTAAATTCAGGAGTTGCTTTTAAAGGGTGGATCAGAGGGAAAAGCTCTACAAAGGAAAAAGGCAGATGATTGTGACAAACAAACCTTGTTCACTTCCTCCTTTGACTAGTGAAAGAAAAACAAAAAAACAAAATAAAACATTAGACGACTGTCCTCTACAGTCGTGTTTTTCATGACCTGCATGAATACAGAATATGCTGAGGGGAATGATAAGACAACAATTTAAATGCAACAAAAACACAGAAACTAAATTGACTGAGCTCAAAGAAAACAAAGCTGCATCCTGGAGAAAAACTAAATCAATTGAATAAAGTGGTGCTGCCTCTGCCGACGGCCAAATCAAGTGTTTTGGCAAATGGGATGGATTCTTTGAACTGGATTCTGGGAAAAGTGCGAGTCAACAGGGGCAGCAGACAGAGAGTGGGACACAATCAGGATGCTATATTGAGGAGTCATACTCATCCCAAGACTCATAAACACACTCACAAGCACACACAAAAATTGGCAAACTTGGAACCTAAATTTGCATCTCATTTGCGAGCCCGATCGCACGAAAAAGGCGCATGAATGACATGATAATGGACAAGGCAAAAGTGTGCAATAAAAACGCCATTTGCACGTCATATAATGACGTAGAATAAAAAGTGAGAAAGATCGCTCAAGAGATCGTTGTTTTGTTTTGTAAGTTACATTAGTGGCGTTTGTCATGTGTTTTTCATTGTGCTGTTACGTTGTTTCTGTACATATTTTACGTACTTATTTTAAGCACCTAACTAAGTGGTTTTGTCGCCCCCTGCTGGTACTGCACCTTAATACAAGCATGTGATACTCAACTTTTGCTGTGGATGGGTTTACATGGCAGTTAATGGACAGCGCAGTGTGTCTTATACTGGTGCTGAAGGGTGCCTTGTTCGGCAGTATCACACTCTGATGGCCGTGACAAAGCCTGGGAATGAGAACGGGCTGGTCTGTTGATCTCCCCCGCTCTGTTTCAGTACTACGGACAGCGTCATAAGTGTCAAATTGCATCGCAGCAGTCAGCGGGAGTGGGTGACGATGACCAATATCATTTGGCTCGTTTGAAGTACAAGTTTTTTAAGAAAGAAACAGATATCATTTAGGTTTTCATTCATAAAAATATTATATCAGACTCCAAAAGTTACCTGGGCTGCGGCCCCCCTGGGCTCCCTGCTTCTACGGTCTATGGCTCAAGCTATGTTCACACTACACACGTCAAAAGCAACAAGACGGACAGCGTGGCCAGCTACATTGTCTGTGAGTCGCTGATGCTCAAATAGTCATTGACCTAGCTGTATATGTCGTTAATATCAATGGGAACTGTCAGAATGAAACAAAATCATATGATTGGTTGCATCGTTGGAGAGGCGAGACGAGCTCAACTTTATTTGGAGCGCATCAGAAATCAAGTGTTGGGTGTCACTTTGTAGCTTCATGTCACCGGCTTCTATTGAAAATGAATAGTAGAATGTCTCTCATAGTGTGAATACAGCATTAGGCTTTACAGTTTTGCAGCTGTGCAAGGTCACTTTCTACATATTTTGTTAACTTACAGTATCAGAACATTTTCTTACTGCTTCTTAGCTCCTTAATGTTCTTTTTGAGCTTCCTTTTCTATGTTTGACGGTGTTTTCAACAATTAGTCCGTACATGCAAAGTGATCATTAGGCCTTTAGTTGAAGCGGGCAGCAACATCAAACATGAGGACGAACTTGAGAAAGTCGCATATTGTAGGAGCCGTTATTAGAGCTGCCACTGAAGCTTTGACAAACCCCTACTTGTACTCGTCTGCGCCGGTTGATCACAAGATAAAGTGAGGACGATTATTTCGAGCACCCACCTGTTTGCTCTTAGTCTCCTCCTTTGGGCCAAAGAAAGGAAAAAGGACATGTTTGAAAAGAAAGCCAACACCGTTAACCTCTCTTTTATCTCACAAACAAAGTCTTTCTATTAAACTAGCTTTTTACAGAAATGATGGACAGTGAAGTATAAATAAATGAGTGCATTCAAAATGTCTACAAAGACCAGAGGTTCAGGGAATATTAAAGGAGAGTGAGGGCGGATCTGAATAGATTTAGAGAAAATGAATAGACATTATAGAAGCTGAAGCCTTGGATCAGAAAGAGGAGGTGAAGGACAGATCAACAACAAAACAACCAACCTGCTTCTCTTTGTCTTTCTTCTCAGCCTGCAGAGACACACATTTGTGTGAGTGAGCGACGCTTACATGCTAGAAGCAACAGTATAAAGACACATTCATTCACACGCTTACATCATAACAGATGCACTATTATGAGGTTCACCTTCCCCGTTAGCCTTCAGTCCCTCCAGACTGTGACTCGCATATTAATAAAGCTTATTGTGGCCTTCAGGCGAGACCCCTCTTAGGTCCAGTTTTGCTGATTCTCAGGTTTTGTATCCAGCTCGGAGGCTCACGTCTCCCTCTGAGAGGTGATAAAGACTTAGCTTAAAACAAGCCTTGATATTTTAAGAGCACAAGTTGTTTTTCTGACGGCGTTATGCATGAAGCTCGTACAGGATTTAGACCTTCAGATAAACATTATCAGACCACTTTGAACACGGATCATTAGGAGTGTTAACACCAGGCGCGCCGGTAGCCGACCCCCTGGGACTTTAATACGATCTCCTTCCAATCACCAAATCATTTCACTAATGACCTGCTCCTTTCTGTGCCTGAAGGTGTGGTAATGTGAAAATAGTTGAAAGGAAAACCTACTCTTGTTCACATAATGGCTCATAATACTGTACGTCCATCCCTCACCTTAACAAGCTTAGTGCTGTTTCTCTGTCAGGCTATACTGGTCGTTTCAGGTCCAGCAGTAACTACTTTGGAGCACAATTAAGGGCACTTTTTAACTGCGTTTTTCTGTAATTTTTCTTTTGTTCGCCCAATTTTTTTGAACAGCCAGTACCTCTCACAATGGGGACAGCTTTTCTAATGCGATTCTTCAAAATGCGCATAAAAATATGTGAATGGAAACACGGCTATTGACATATCATCACCTTTTAAGTTGATATAGGGAACTGGATGCTACACATCCAGCAGTAACGGAGCAACATTATCATTCATTTGGAGTCTTGTTTGTGTCCGCCTGATGAAGTCTAATATTTACTCTCTTTTAGCTCTGCTTTTGGTCTCCACCAACTCCTGAGGGAAATATCTGTCTCTTTAGCTGCTCAATGCTCCACTATGTTCACCAGCTGTTCTCTAACTGTGTCTGTCTGCTGTACAGTTTTGGGTCGGACAGTTAAACAACGAGCTGAAGCTCACTATAGAGCTACAGATTCAGGTGATAATTCTCTGTCGGTTCATCACTATGAGCCCCATTCACATTGTTTTCACGTTATTTGATATATTGTTATTATAAAAACATCTATTATAGCAGCCTCATGGTTAGGTTTAGGTGTCTTTTAGCTCATTTACTGAAAGAAGTGTGCACATGGTAGGCAATTTTTGTATATATATAGTGATAAAAATGGTATTGTTATATAAGTAATAAGACATTTTCCCACACGATCAGGTTGGACAACCACACACACACAGACACACACATCTCTGAATGCTTAAAAGAATATGACTAGTTTGCACACATACAGTTTAGTTGCAAACACACCTTTTCCTTCTTGGACTCAGACTAGGATGAAAATAGAAAAGAAAAAGACAAATTACATAAATGTTAATAAAAATAAAAAGAAACATTGAATATTAAAAGCTACATGAGGGGTCTACGGCTGATGGCTCACCTTTTCCTTATCAAGCTTTCGGACAAATAAAAGAATGAAACAAAGATGTTAAAGACAGAAAACAACAAATAGAAGACACGGAGAAGACATGAAGTTAATGGTGATGACGGAAAGGAAATGTGGGAACATGAACAGACAGTGTAGACGCTCAAACACACACAATCTTAGACACCGTCTCACACGAGAACAGCACGGAGAATGGAGGATCTAGTCAACCACATGTGAGGGTTTCAGTCAGCTCTGAGATGACAACCGGCAGGAGGAGAGAAGTTAGTGATGGAAATGTTGGAGGAAGCTATTTTAATGAAAGCAAACCTTCTCCTGCTCCTCCTCACTGTCATCATAGTCTGAGGACTCGTCCTACAGGAGGACAGATGGCAAACGACTTACTGTAGGCACAATCTGAAACATCTACTTCCAGTAAAAAGTTACATAACCAACAGAACTCTAGTTTATTAAGAGTATCTAAGTTTTTCTCTTTCTTGTCTTCATGTTTTTTGCGAGAGGATTTTCTTTTTAGTACAGAAAGTTTAAAATATCTCAAGCTTTTGATCCCGACTTCAACCAGAGAAACAGCAGGCGTCATGTAGCACGCAGCACTTCCCTGAAGCATCTTCTTAGTGCTGCTAGCTGAAGAAAGAGACGTCTGGTAGAAACAAGCATTTAATGTTACAGCAAGATGCTGATCTGCATCATCATCAGGTGACAAACTGACTGGACTTTGTCCATTAGAGGAGAGGGATTTAGTTTACCAGTGACAGAACCCAGGGACCAACTTGTCTTCAAGTCAGAGCGAATACAACATCTAGTTTCACATGAGATGTCGCTGTAATATATCATCTTAATATTCTACACAAGATCAGTGATTAAAGCTGCACCAGGCAATATTTTTATAGAATACCACACGTCTTATCAGATCAAAACACAAAATGAATCACCCACAAACCAACGTATCCTCATACAACGGTTCGTATGATATCCTACAAAAAGCTATTCCTCATTTTTTGTGTGTTTTCCTACAAATGTCCAACAACACGTGTCAGTTTCCGCTCATAACATGCATACAGTCTTTTCAGAATTAACTTTTGTCTTCACAGGAAACAATTTGGTTAAGGAATAGATGGTTTGGGTTAAAATAACTATGGAAGTGGTGTTACTTAAGTATGGAAGTTACAGGACAAATATGTTGACTTCTGGTGTTTTTTTGACCCCCCATTCACTCCGACTTCCTCCCTATGTGGTGTTTGTCGTTATATTTCCTGAGATACTTAAATATGAAAACATTTTGTGGGATATATATATGAATTACAGTGTATTACTTTTTGTAGGTATAGCTAAAAAACGTGCATAATTCGACTTCATTCAGGTAAAAACAGAACATAAACATACGCAGGTGAGTCTAGTTCACACAATTACAGCACAACACACAAAACACAAAGTCCTGGTTGCACAAAGGCCTGATTTCAAGTGTGTTAACAAACATCACATCACTTCTAGTCTCTGGCACTGAACCAACCAACCTTGTTCTCCTTCTCTTTGTTGTCAACCTAAAAAAGCGGACGGGACAAGTCAGGACAGGAGAGGACAGGGCAGATAGAAAAGGACAGGATAGGACAAGCAGGACAGCGTTAGCAGTCATACCTTTAGCAAAAAAATAAACAAAATTGAAATCCAACATATTTCACAACAAGAACTCAGCTTTAAATCAAAATCACTTGACAATCAGAGAGAATCAAAAGGCCACAAATGTGACGTAAAACCGGCCGTCAACAGCTGTATGATTGAAGCAACGCATGAGAGCAAGAAACATTCAAAAGAGACAGAACCACTCTGAGGAAACAAACAAGACTAAACCATAAAATAAACTATGTACCTTGTGGGAACCTGCTTTTTGTCCTCATATGTGAGCTGAGACCTGCAATGTGACTGTGAACAAGTTTCTCCTCACAGCCTCATTAAACCACAGCACACCCGCTCTCTAACCTTTGCACTGGTGAGGACCTTCATTAAGATAATGCTTTCCCTAACCTCTAACCCTAATCATTGCAACCTCGACCTTCAACCTCCTGAAACCCTAAAGGAATACTCCACCCCCAAAATGACCATTTGTATACCAATTACTCGCCCGGTGTTAGCTTGAATTCTTGAAGAAACATCTCATGCCTCCACGGTGAACGGAGGTTTTTAGCAAAGATGCATGTGTTTGGGAAGTAGTGAGCGTACAACTGGATAAATGAGACTTAAACTATTAAACTGCACCAGTTGTGTGAGAGTTTGTAAACAGATGTTTTGATATAGTTTTGCTGTTGATAAACGCGGCTCCCCTTTAATTCAATTCATCATTCATTTATTCCATTTTCTTTTTATTCTCCGTTCACTGTGGAGGCGTGAGAGAAAAACAACATGTTCTTCAAGAATTCAAGGTAACACATGGTGAGTAATTGATATACAAATGGTCATTTTGGGGGTGAAGTATTCCTTTAAAAACAGCCTGTTGTCAATGCAAAGACCAGACAAAATGTTCTTACTTTCCAAAAATTTATTCACCGTCAAGTCTAGAATTGGATCTACCGAAGCCAGAAGCACAATACCAGAGCACACATACCAGTGTTTTATCACCCAAATAATGCCAGCCAAGCTAAGCCTAAGCCATGCTGCATATTCACCCTTACCTTCACTCATTCATTATCTAAAATAAACCTAAAATACCGCCCCGTAGACCAACTTATAAAAACACTGAGGGCCCTATATTACACCCGGCGCAAAGCGGCGCACAGCGCAGTGCAACTGTCATTTCAGACCAACGCAGTTGTCTTTTTCACGTTCACGTTGTGTAAGTAGCAAATGTACTTGCGCCCATCAGTGCACCCATGGGTGTGTCGGTCTTAAAATGAGGTGTGATCAGGTGCTTGTTGGTGCACTGCTGTCTCGAGGCAGCAGAAAGCGATGGCACCATTGTCCAACACAATCCTGCTCTAAAGTCTGGCGCAGTATTCAAAGGGTGCATTATTCAGATAGTAAGATGCACGTACAGGCGGGTTCACAGGGTTCTTCTAATGTTAATTAAGAATCTTGAGGTTCCTCTTTAATAAACAGCTCCTTTATGAAGGAAGTCTTTAAGGAATATTACATAAAAAAAAAGAAATAGAGTCCATTTAATAAACTAGAAATGGATCTACTGAAGCCAGTAGATCCATTTGGCACAAACGTCCTCTTGGACGTTCCAAATTTGAAGAAATTCACTCGAGCCGTTCCTGAGATATCGCGTTCAAGAGAATGGGACGAACGTACAGACGTATGTACGTACAGACAAACCGGAAAAACATAATGCTTCTGGCAACAACTATCGGCGCAGAGACATAAAAAGTCCTTATAGAGAGGAAAACATATTTTCAGACACGCTTAAACACTCGCTTACACTTCATGCTTTCAGACCAGTTTTTATACACATAATATCAGACACAAAACATCCTCTCCTGCAAAGACCTCAGCTATAACGAAGCAGCAGCACATTTAACAGTATGGGTATCTTCTCTCTAACATCACATTAAACATCTGCTAAGATCCCAGTAAGTTTCTCCATTAACCAGCGCAGTCGAGACTCGACTCCTCCTCCTCCTCCTCCTCCTCTCTGACTCCCCACCGTCAGCTGACAATCTGAGACATCTCAAGAAGCCATTAAGTGGTGGCTAAATACACCATTTTTACACACTATCAAATTCAATTGTCTGGCAGCCCACTGTCGAGTCTATTAAGCGCTCAGTGGAGGAGGGAGGCTGTAAACGTGTTAAGAGCTTTGCTAGCGTGTGGTAGCCGAGGCTTTATGGGTGTTTGGGCGTCGGGGATATGGAGGGATTTATCAGCTGAGCTCAGGGAGAAGCAGCTCGGGAATTCAAAGGGATAATAGGCGCTTGATAATATAGGCAAAACTCATTTAAAGATGTATTTAAAATGTTTCCTGTGATCTTGGACAGTTTGATATTTAAATCAAAACTTGATGACAGTTGTGTGCTTGTTTCCAGGCCGCTGTCAATCAAATCATCAAACCACTAACGGCCATAAAGAAGCAGATTAGCTCAGCTTTTGAGTGTTAATCTCTGGAGTGTTTTCTTTTCTGATCTTCAATTTTGATTTTATTCTTATTAAGTCATCAATATTTAATGTTATTGAGAAATAGTTAAGATATAAAACCGTGTTTTCAGGGGCTTTAAATCAAAATAAAAGCTGTATTTCTATTCCATATCATCGTTAAGTCTTGCTTTTAAAGTTTCTGAACCCTCGTCTTGGTGTGAGCGACAGAGTCATTTTAAACTAGTGTTACATACAGGGTTATAAAAACAGGATTAAGGAGTATTTGACCACTGAATGTCATGTTACTGAACACTGCTAATTCAGTGTTTGATGTAATTTCCAGTTTGTTTTAAGTCTGTTGTTTATTCTTTTATGTGAAACTTTATTTACAAATAATCAATATTCACAAAATCAGACACTAATATGCGATAATGACGCATTCAAATGTGAATTTCTGCTCGCCACAAGTCCAAACTAACTTCAAATGACAATATCTTTATTAAAAATACCCTATAAATACAGCTACCAACTGTAGAGGGTCAGTGATGTTTACTCTACTTATTAACCACCAATAAAAACTAGTCAAATTCAGAATTTAAAGAGATGAATAGATATTAAAAATGTGTGAAATCTCCAGTTCTCAGCTTCCAAACAACTATTGAGATTGACGTGATATAAAATGTCCAAGATCTCAGGAAAGTTACAGAACTTTTGTTTTATGGATGATTTTTGCGTTGATTGACAGTTTTTCCTTCTTTAATTCTCTCTTACCTCAGATCCCTCTGAGTCTGAGCAGCCAGACTGCAGTCGAAATGAAAAAACAAACAAAAAACAATTAGAAAAGAAGGTGAGATGAGACGAAAAGAATTAGGAAAAAAAGATATAAAGGACATTTAAAGGGACTATTTGTAACTTTCAGAATGTCTTGTTAACAGCGACACCTGTGGCCGTTAAGTCAACGAAAGTCAGCGTCGGGCTCGTGCTTGTGCTCGCTCTACATAGACATGAAGGAGCATCACTCAACACAGTGAGGCGACACACGTCAGCTAAAACCACAATATCACTCTATATTTCAGCTGCTTGGCAGTAATGTTAGCTGACTAGACCAAGGTCTCTCCATGAATCAATGCTGATCTTAGTGTTGGCTTTTCCTGCCTTAGCCCCGCCGCTTCAGCCCCGGCTAAGGCAGCGGGGCTCCGCAGCGAGTAACGTTACCGTTTCCGCCCGCAGCCGGAGGGAACAGTGAAAACACCCCCACCCGGTTGGAGACGATAACGTGTCTCTCTGCAGAGCCCTGTCACTTCACAAGACACGGAAAACCTCTGTTGGTCTGGAGGAGCTGCAGCAGTTATTTCTGCACAAACATCCACTGAACATTCACTAGATATTCTCAGAGCTACTAACTCTTCTGCAGTGTGGAGTGAGCGTGCGTTCACGTCTAGAGGTGGAGCGAGAACACGCGCTGTCTGAGTGAAGGCAAGCAGAGGAGGAGAGACAGCGGACAAACGCAAGCGTGCATGTGTCCCGACCCGGTACATTTATACGCTTACAAAGTTACAAACAGTCCCTTTAAGGAAGTTATATGGTTTGTTTTTGCTGATGCAGCCTACCCACCATGTCATCCTCTCCTTCATTGTCAGTGACAGCCTGGTGGAGATGGTATGAAAATGAAAAAAATATATAAAATGTAGGACAAAGAAAATGTGATTATATAAAGAAAAAGAAGAAATAGACAGTCCTGTTGCTCCGCTAAGGTGCTGTAAGGACACAGCTAGTGTCATTCTCAGATTAAGCTGGTGTCCACTAAAACTAGATGTGACACTAATTTATGATAATGATAAAACTGCTTGTGAATTTCTGCTAGCCGCGAGCTCAAACTAAGTTCAATGGCAGTCTAAAAACACCCTAAAAGCCGAGCGATGTGAATCACCATTACAATATATAGCCAAAAGTATGTAGACACCCCTTAAACAATCATTTCATGTTTTTTCCTGTTTCAACATGACGATGTGCACAAAAGACAAATGCACAAATTCATTCATTCCGTCATCCATAAAAATATTAAACAGTAGGTCTAGTATTATATCATATGATTTTATTGAGAACTAATATATTGTAAATGGATTATTTATTATCTGGTATGATTGTACCTGGCCTTAGTATTTAAAACTATTGTCTTTTATTACCTTTTATTATTTTAAAGAAGCACTGTCTCACACTCAACATGTGAATTTAAGCACGTTCATGTGTGAGTGAATGTATGATCCATGTTTTATGCGTGTATGTACATTGTGACTGTGGTATGTTGTGTGATGCAGCGACCCAGAGCCCAAGACTAATTTCCCTGTGAGACAATAAAGTATAGCTTATCTTAAAACCAGCTCCGTAAAGAAATGGTTTTCTCAGTTTGGTGTGGAAGAACTTGACCGGTCTGCACAAAGTCCTGACCTCAACCCCATCCAACACCTTTAAGGGGATGAACCAGACTGCCGACTGTGATGTTGTGTCGGACCTCACTAATGCTGTTGTTGAGTCTGAATGGGAGCTGAAACCCTGCAGCCAGGTTAAAAACATCTTGTGGAAAGCTTTCCCAGTAGAGTGGAGGTTATAGCAGCAGATTAACACCCATATTTTGGAATTACATATTTGACATTTGGGTGTCGACATACCTTTGGCTATTCAGAGTATTTGATACTTAAAAAGAAAAGTAATTGATCATAAAGATGAATTTCTTTAGATTTCAGAAACTCCTAAACTAACAAATATTTCCCCCTGACGTAGCAGGAGAAGCACAGGTGTACCCAATAACATGAACAATGACAGCAGGCCAGCATGCACAATGGGGCACATATGGAAGACAGCTATGATTGATCTTATTATGTACACCTGTGTCTGTGTGTGACAAGTCGAACCAGTTTAAAACCACTACAAAGTCCAAACTGAACTATGAGATTTGAGGCTGTAACAGAGCGACAGGTTGACCCACCTCCTCATCTCCCTCCTCGGGTTCCTCCTCGTTCTCAAGCTTTGGGATAGAAGCAGCACCGCGGTGAAAAGAACAGTATTATAGGTGGAGAGGAAGTTTATTTCTGGGAGTAAAAACTGGGATTCTACAAAAGGAAGAGGAGGAGGAGGAGGAGGAAGAGTTGATGTCTTGTTTAATTGGGATCAAACTAAAAACAGACACGTACACTCGACTCTGGGTAACAAGAGGTTCAGGGCGGGTTGCTACTCTAATGAACTTGTTTATTTCGGATGTTTGTGTTCCAGGAGCAACGGGGGAAAGGGGAGCGAGGGCAAGAAAAAAGAAAGCGAGACATACCATCTCCTCCTCAGCCGTTAACTGGAGACAGAAAGACACATCTCACCTTACTTAAATGAACTTGCAGCCAATGTATGCACATGCACACACTTTTTTTCTGAACACCTGCTGCACCTTTTGCTCCTTCACCTGCAAACAAATGACTAAAACAATCTATTACTATAGAGCTTCCTCCACTATTATTATTACAAAAATATATCAGCAAGGTTCCTTTAAATTCAAGCAATGCTGAATAGTCAAGTGAACGTCGCAGGAGGAATATAAAAGAGGGGGAATTTATCACTGAAGATGAATATATACTGCAGATTTATTCCCACACAAATTATAATGTTTTCAACTGTTTCCAAGGTTTCCACATTTACACAAAACACTTTCATCCTATTAAAAGCTGAAACAATTACAGGTTTTCAAGATTCCTGCATGCATATGACTCTGCTACTTCTCCTGGTGGCGACCGATGAACCCAAATACATATAAAATGCTTTCATTACAGTAATGAGGTCACACCTGGAGGACTGTGAGTTGACCCAAATAGATTTGTCTATGTGCTGGAACGTACGAGTACCAACAGGACTGTTGTTATTCCAGCAGCATTTCAAAGCATTTCAAGACAAAGCCTAGAGTGTTTTTCACAGGTTTTTTCCATTTTCGAAACTCTCCCGCTGTGTGTAACACCAGAGTTTGTCTATCACATCACACTTTCCCCAACAATCTGATGGGGAAAGCCATTTGAAAACGCCTTGTTGATGAAGAATGTTACAGTGAAAAGCTGGCAGATTCCAGTCGTGTACTTTAAAGACGAGCTGCAAGTTTTCATTTCGACATTTTGACCTTTAACCAAGAGAGAAAGACCTTATCAGTGGCTGCAGGTTGAAATGAAAAACTCTCAGGTCCTCGATTAAAAACCGCCGGTGCGGGACGGGTGTTAAAGGTGTGTGTTTTCATTTGTTGCTGCTCACCTGTTTTGCTCCCATCGACTCGAACATCTTCTCCAACAGGACCCTCATCTGCTGGATGTTGTTCATCAGCACACAGGGCTGGAGGATGATGGATGAGAGAGACAACAGGTGGTGAAGAGAAAAAGGAGGGGGACAAAAAGTCAAGATAAAAGAGCAAATAAATGAAAGTCAGGAAAAAGGTCGATGACAGGAAGATGGAAGAAGCAAAGAAAGAGAAAACAACAGAGATGGAAGTTAAAGAGTTACAGAAATGGGCAGCAGCAACTAAAATATTAATCCACTCCCCAGAGAGTGTACTAGCTTTCAAAGTGCTTGGTCTCCCTCCAAATGGGAGATGAGCTGAGAGTGTGGTGGCAGAGTGGCGACGCAGCAGTACTCACTATCTTCTCCTTCTCACAGTAGGAGGGGAAGCTCTTGGCCAGCAGGGCACAGTACTGCAGCAGCACTTTGGTGATCGTCTGTGGAAACAAGATAACACACACTTAGGACATGTTTACTCTGGGACCTCCTGAACGCCCGTATTTACTCCTCTAGTTTGAGTTGTTTGGTCAGGTGAGAGCGCTGCTGTTTGAAATCAAATATTCACACTGCGACGGCTGAAAATGTGTGTCTCTCTGTCTTCTACTAAAAGAGCTGCAGGCAGTTTGTTGGTAGTGAAGATTTCCTGAAATCAAAAGGGTCGTTACGTCTTTTGGGAAATTTTCAAATCAGAACAAGTCTTCATATGCAAATTGTGATTGCAGTGGTGGAAAGTAATTAAGTCAGCCCTGTCTCCTAAAAATTACGTTCCCATAGAACAAAACTGCATTATCAATTACATATCAGGGGAAACATACTCTCTCTTGGATTACGTTTGTTATTGACATCACAAATATGCTTCTAATCATAGTCTGCAGACGTCCACATAGGGGTGAGGTTGCCATGAATGAGTGTTTCAACACAGGACTTTCACCCAGGAAACTGTTTGTGTCAAGTCAAGTTCATTTTATTTGTGTAGCCCAAAATCACAAATCACAAATTTGCCTCAGAGGGCTTTACAATCTGTGCAGGATACGACACCCTCTGTCCTTTACAGTACGACCCTCTCATCGGATAAGGAAAAACGTAACCAAAAAAAAACCCTTTTAACAGGGAAAACAATGGAAGAAACATCAGGAAGAGCAACAGAGGAGGGATCCCCCTTCCAGGATGGACAGACGTGCAACAGATGTTGTGTTTACAGGGTAACAACATAATGAACTTCAATCAACTTTGTTGACTTAACGGCCACAGGTGTCGCTGTTAACAAGCATTTCTGATTCTCCCATAGAGTCCCTTTAAAATGACATGATATTTAAATATCATGTTTTCCTTTCCTGTCTTTGTAATGCACAGGCCTAATAATTCAATATGTAAGGTGTGTCTGACTCTTTCTCATTTATTACTGTTCAGGAATTTAAACTTAGCAAACTAGCAGAACAAATAAAACAAATGAGTCTTTTTATGTGAGCAGCCAAATCCACTATGTTTATCCAGAGTTACACAGGATGAAAGTGGATTTGTTGGGAGTGACAGAGTGACTAGTTGGTACCGCTGTAATCCCGCCTGATTACAGAAAGCACCAAACAGCATTAAGTGTTTGTTGATCTGGCAACATATCTTAGGTGTTATGTGCTGATTTTTGTTTTTGCAGCGACCCTCCTGCCAATCAAAGACTGTAGGCGGCACTCAGGGGACATCTTTTTCCTCTTGGATCTCTTGATGAGCAGCTCCTCCAGGCACCGTCTCCTTACTTTGTTCAGCCATGTTGGCTAATAGCTCTACACGCAACAAGCCAATTCTGTTTCTATCTATATCTATTTAAACAAAGCGCTGTTTTCGTTGCCAGGAGGATAAAACTCACATTTTTTTTCCAAACTGTGCAGCATCCAAAACCATGGCTCATGACTGTTATTAGAATTGTCTGATGAAGCCTCGTTGTGAAATCTGGTGAGGTGACGTGTTGCTGGAAGACGACGGTGGAATAGTGGAATACATCTACGGTGGAAACGTGAGTGTTCGTTGTGTTTGTTTAGTACAGAAAGCGTAGCTTAGTGTTATCTAAAAGATTTTCACTGTCATGGCTGAATATTTAGATGGTTTCCACAATGTGGATGAATTTGATGGCTGCACGTATTTATTTTAGTCAGAGTATAGAGAGGTGAAGTCCCTCCCCTTCCGGTGGACCGCCATGGGACCTTATGTCAGAAAAAATATGTACGTATGCATCAACGATGAGGGACAAATCATTTTTGATCCCGTTTGAATTGCTTGTTGAATTGTTTGTCAATTTAAAAGATAATTTTGCAAGTCAAGAAAGTTGCAGTTTCTTGTAAAACTGTAAAAATACTTAATTAGAAAGACGACACACCCAAAAGTCGCGTAAGTGATGTCTCTCTCTCTGAAGCTACGATGTCTGTGTGTTTCCTACTGGAATGAACTCACACCAGCAACGGGTCTGATCCTTCTTTCTCTTACCGGCTGATAAAAAGACCAGGAGTCGCTGGATAAAACACGTCGGCGGTGGCGTATGTATTGTGTGAGATGAGAGTGTAGTTCACTGAGCGGTTTCACACAAAATGAAGTGACACGATGACAAACTGAGACTTTCTTGACTTGAGAAATGATCTTTTAAATTGACAAACATCATATGAGTGATTCATGGAACAATTCAAACGGGATCAAAAAAATATTTGTCTCTCTCCGTTGACTACCGTTCATATTTTTTCTGAAATAAGGTCCCATGGTGGTCCACCGGAAGGGGCGGGACTTCGCCTCTCTATACGGATATTCAGATTTCACAACGAGACTTCTCCTTGAGCGGGACTTGGACACAATAACAAACAGAACGGATTAAGAGAAAGGTAAGAAAACCATTTCATTCCTCTGTTGTCAGACACTTATAATAACAATCTGAGCCTGTCGGTGGCAAAAACAAACACTTTTAGTGGATGTAACGTTATACTGACGCTGCTCACTCGCCATCGCAGCTCCTTACAGTGTTATCCATCAATACTGGATCAATTTTAAAAATTGCTATCCTCATTAGTTACCAAAAACCTGGGAAAATTGGGTCCAGGTTGAAAAATACCGAAGTTACCCTTTACGGATACACAAGATGGCTTTTGGTGAGAAACAATGAATGTCATGTTTGTTTACAACGGACTCCAGGGTTTTTTTAAATCACTCAGCGAGCTCATTTTTCGGTAATTTGGGGACAGGAAATGACAAAAAGTGTCCCTTGACCTCACAGCGTCTGGGCCTCGCTTTGAGAGATTTCCCTTCTTTCCGCTGAGTCAGCCAGATGGTCGTCTTACACTCATGCATTAAACATTACTGCATCAATTTGTACGGTTTCCTCCCGTTGTACGACTCTGTCTTCATTCCTTTTCTTCTGCAGCTGTCTGTCTTTTACTGTCAACTCATACTTTTTCCAAAATGAACTATAACTCTGCTGGCCTGCAGGCAGAGGAGCAAGAGAGGATAAGAATAAGGAATTGGAGGGTGGCAAAGAGAGAAGCTATGGAAAGGAGATAGACGTAAAGGCAGATATAAATGGAAAAGTATCTGAAGGCAAAGAAAAGACAAGTTGGAGAGTTCATGGAGGGACAAGAGGGTAGAAGAGTAGATGAAAAACAAACCGAAGCTAAGATGGAGAGGAGATGAAAAGGTAGAGAGAGCCATTAACATGAGTGGAGTGACAGAAAATGAAAAGGGAGTCAAGGGTTGGGGACAGAGAGATGGACAGCTCAGAGTGATGGCTTACATTAGCTATTCTTTATTTAATGAGTCCCATATTGATCCAGCCATCACACCACACACACACACAGAAATATATGCGCGCACCGCTCTTCTGCAGAGAGAGGTTTGTTAGATTTAATGGCTATGCCTAAAAGCTACTGCCTTGAATTAAATCTGAAGAAAGAAATATGACATCAAAGGTTCAATAACAAAACGCAGCACGCTGTGTACACTCTGCAAACAAACACATGAAACTCATCAGCCAATGTCTCAAAGGAACAAAAGAATCGAGAGTCAAAAAGAGTCAAATAAAGGAGAAGTATGTCGGTAAAGCTCTCGAGATGACTCACAATTTTAAACTGCACTACTGGGAAGAAGTTTTGACGTAACTCGTCTGATGAAACACACTTCATTAGTTAGTAAAGAAAGAGCTCAAACTTATAAACAATGGCTGAACATGTTGAAAACTATCATCTTTATAAAGTCTCGAGAGGCTGAAACGGCCAAACGGCATGCTGGGTACAACTTGCCCTCTGTTGATGTTCGTGTGAGCTTTTGCACCCATATGATGCGAAGCGTATAATCTATGTAGCAATGCTAGGGGACACAACTTAGTTTGACCAACAGTCTAAAGCCCAAAGATATTTAATTTACTATAATGAAACACAAGGAAAAGCAGCAATTACTTATTTAAATTAATCAATTAATGGTTTCAGCTCCAGCTAGGTGGATTACAGGGACACTGTTTCCATTCATGTCTGCTGTATTGAGGTGGAGGCAGAAAAGACAGACACTTATATCTGTCGACAAATGAAACCAAAACCATCTGCATGGCTAATATAGATACCAGAGGTGGGATCAAGTCATGGTTTTGCAAGTCACAAGTCCTAAACTTTGTGTTTGGAGTCCTAAACAAGTCTTATTACACGGCGTTGTTGAATACTCGATTCTGATTTGTTAATCACGGCGATCTACGGTCTGTTATTTCTTTATAGAAGACCGTTGCTATGTATAACAGACCATTGCTACTGTATGTATAACAGACCGTTACTATGGGCACAGTTCTGATGTCAGACTATGGCGGACCATTTATGTGTCAAATTATTGATTTCTTAAGTAAGTAGCCGTGTAATAAGCGGGATAACGTACAGCAAGCGGGTCATTGTTGTGAAATAATCCCCTTCAGGGCGATGCCACTCATCACCCTGAAGGGGATTCTTTCACAACAATGACCTGCTAGCTGTACATTATCCCTTACATAATGCACTCATCACCAAATGTAACGCCATCTGTGTCTCCGTCTGTAATTTTCAACCTGTACGTTTTACATACTACAATATTTTTTGACCACAGCATAGTTTTTGTATGCTAATCAACTTATCTTTGATATCCTTTTTTTAACGTAACATCAGTTCTTCATGGTTAAGTGGATTAAGTGTTGACTTTCTGGGAATGAATAGCATTAACGGTAGTTGATTCAGGAAATGAAGGGAAATTAACTGATTCGTGGCGCACTTTTTTAAATAACTTTGTTTTTAATCTTTGGGCTTGGGGGATATAAAGTATTTTAAAGTCAAAAGGCTCAAGTCCAAGTGGAGTCATGAGTCATTGGCGTTGAAGTCGAGTTGCAAGTCTTTATTCATTTTGTCAAGTCGAGTCCTAAGGTCATCAAATTTGCGACTCGAGTCCAAGTCATGTGACTCCAGACCACACCTCTAGTAGATACACCACCAGAGGCGAGGGAAAATATATATATTTTTGTGAATTGGGTGACCTGACCTATCAACAGAAAGAGAGGAGAGCTATTTCATGTGCATATAATGTATATGATGTCCACACAGATCCCAGACAGATAGAACAGAAACCGATGTAAACAAGGTTCTTGAGTTAGAGATCTGACCTTGGCGAAGCGTCTGTTATAGTGGGCCACCACCGCGGGGTCGGGGCAGTCCAGCTTCTTGATGATCTCAAAGCTCTGGTTGAGCTGAGTGAAGATGTCGACCACCGAGCTGGAGAACAGAGCGTGCTCAGACGTCTGCTGGAACTGCAGGAGGAAGGAGGGAGAAGACAAATTTTAGATCTCTAGTACCACTTCTTCTTCTTCTTCTTGAAGCAAAGTACTCTTCCTCCCAACAACCTCCTCGTACGTCATCTCCTCCTCTACTTCCCTGTAATCAAATAATAACTCAAACCATTCTTATTTCTTTTCTTAGCTACCGTAGCTGTGCTCTCGTGTAATTACTGTAATACCAGGGCACTCTGACCATTACAATCATTATTATTCATTTGAAATGATTGCCGGTCTGGGAATAACGGGCTTATTGAACTGTTGAATGAATCATATGTTCCTACAGATAAATCCACCAGTTAAATGTTTCTTTTGAGGTCAAACGTAAATGTAAATGGTGCCCAGAGGGTCGGTGTGGTAGTTAGGACGAACCGGGCCACATATTTCCCAAATGACCGAGTCCTGCAGTTGTATCCTGTGGTCTGTCTCTCTCCGACTCTGAGAAATCTACTGTACACGGATCCATAACTGGTTCTTTACGAGCCAAACGGGGCCAATAAGCACTTAACGTTTCCTCTATAAAACCGGTCTCTAATGGACTCCAGGTAAACTCCCATGAGTTAAAAGAGTTGTGCCATCAGGCTACTTAAGAGGGTAAAGAGGTAGAAATTATAAATAATATTTGCTTAGAGTATTTTCTGAAACATCCTTGATGCATACGTCTGTCCTGCAAAAAAAAGAAACTGTGTTGGAGTGAATAAACTCAGCTACAGCGTAGTTTGGTCAGAAGTTATCGTCCTGTGTTTGTTTTCCTGTGTTTGTTTGACCCATCCACCAAACCTCCCGCCCGCTCGTAATGGACTTTCTCGCTTGTTATACTTGTTATAATACACTCCAAAAATACGCTATCCCTGCAGTACTCTATAATGTTATTATATACCAGGTCTCCTGCTCTGCGGGTCTCTCATTATACTACGTCACTTGCTGCTGCCTTCTGCAGACTATCATTACAAACGTATTTGTGGTACGTCAAAGTCAAACGTATTCCAAGACAAAATATGTTTCCCTTCAATTAATAATTGAGGATGCAGTTTAGTTGTATGGGAACGTAATATTTACGAGACAGGTCTGACATTACTGGTTAGACTTTGCAATGTGAATGACGCATTTCTTCTGTTCATCTCATGATCAACGTGAGTAAATATAAAATGATTGCTGCTCTGATAATTCTTCAGAGCAGAAAAATCCTTCTGCATAATATCATAAACTGCTGTGCAGTGTTTTGGCAGCTGATAAGCCAACCTGATGTCACAGAAAGGCGTGTAAATATCACAACAAGGACTTTCTGCATATCATGAGAATGCATTTAAGCCTTTTCGTGTGTCATTTTTATGCCCCGCACCAAAACTAAGGAAACGGCTGCAGCTTTAGGCAACAAAAACACACAAAAAATAAGTACCGATACTAAGTAAAATACAGAAAAGATGTAACATCACTACGGAAAACACGTCACAAATGTAACTTCAAAATAACTCAGCACTTTGGTCCCCTGGTTGAAAGTCCTGTGTTTATTGGACCCATCACCTCCCCGCCCGCCATAAGCAGTATTTCTCACTTATTATTCTACGTCACTAACTCTGAGCGTAGCATATTTACGAGGATGCGTTAACATTGCAGTCAGTACGGACTATATGGCGTGAAAATGACACACTAAAAAGCAAAGAACGGCGTTCTTATTGCACACAAAATAACTTGCAAATTACCGTGTCCATTCATACGGCATTTAGCGTGACCGGGCTGGTTAAGCCTTCACAAAGTCATGTGAGCAAGACTGAAGGGAGAGTAACCATCTGTACAGGCCATGAAGAAGATTAGTACAGTTCATCAGTGAGGCATCGTTGATCAGAAAGCTTGTGTGTGTCCACTGTAGCGTACAAAAGCAGGACTCTAATAACCAATAAAAACATTTGGAGTGCATCAAAATGATATGTTTAACAGTCAAAGTGTTCGGTGCCAGCTTTGACCACAAGCCTTCTCTGCTTTCAAACAGCAGCAGAGTTCCCTGAAGATAAAGTGCAGGTTTAGGATCAGCAGGACGTCAAGAGACAACACTTGCCCATCATTCAGTGGGACTGGCTGCTCAATCGAAGCATCGTTGAACAAAAGGTCATGAGACTGAAGCTGTCTTTCATCCTGCTGTGGATGTCAGTGCTGTACAAAGCTTTCCTTTTTACTGCAATGTTTTTCTACTGCTGTTGCTCTTCCTTTCAATCAACAACTCAGAAATAAAATATGGTTTCACAACAACAAATAGTCAGGAAGTAGCTGGTAAATGATACTAGATGTGGATGATTTATTCTTCATTTGGATCCCTGTTAGCTTCCACTGATGCTCACTAGTCTTTCTGAGGACAGTTGCTGTATAACGAAGTAGGTTTTATTTTAAATTAAACCAGTTGCGTCAGTTTTTAATCACAAGCAGGAATCAAAACAGAGAAGTTTTAACATCCAGCAGTGTTAATGAGTAGCAATGAAACGGCTATTTTTCAGACATTGATTTAAATTTGTTTCCTGATATTTTTAGTACGCGAGTCACCTTCCATTACTCCTCATATCCCCTCTCCAATTTCCTCCTTGTTACATTTAAATTCATGCTCAACATTCAATTCAAGATTTGTGTTGTAATACACATTCATAACAGCTTGGATCACAAACATAATGTCTCATCTCCGCTAACTGAGTAGCCTGCAAATTGTTCCTTTTATTGCCTTAATTAAATTCTGGTGTCTGGGGAGGCAATTTCTTTGTCCACAGGAAACAGGAAATTGAAACGGTAAATTTTCTTCCAACAGGGAAGACTGTTGATGCTTCAGTTGAAAAAGATTGTCAGTAAAATTGGCAAACAAAAGCATGTTTTATGAAGTTACTGACATCCTGTTGAAGTGTGTAACTCAAACTTTCTTTTCAGTGAGAGGGGGTAATGTGTACTCAGGGTTCGTTATATTGCCATAAATCCCTCCAGAGGGAGAAACGTGAAGACAAGATACTGTGTACTGTACTGGCGTTCTAAAAACAACTAGAGGATAGTTATTGTAGTTTGACCCTTTAGTGCACTCCGTCTTCTCAGAGTCATAACTCAGTCAAATCTGAGCACAAATACACGATACACATTTCTTTAAATTCACTGTGACTGACTCTTTTGGAGGATAATATCATCTCTGATGTCGACTACAAATAAATATCCATGAATCCGCTTAGAAATCATAGAAAGATAGATTCTCCATATGATACCCAAACTTGCCTGAGAATCATTTTATGTGTTTGTCTTTTATTACTATGTTTTTGATTCCCTAACCATAACCACATCTGACAGGTTTGTGTAGATTTCTGGCACACAAGTAAACACAAGTAACTGACTGTTGTGACTTGATAAGGAGCCGAGCAGAGACACGTCGCTTTGCCTGTTCGCTGACGCACGGAGCAGGTTAGGACATCTTCATTGGGAAGAACTGAAACAATCTGATGTTTGATTGCTCATTCGTTCGCATCGCGCTCAGTTAGGAAGAGGTGTTACATACAGCGATCGAGCGCACTGTCAAATGGAGCACGGAAAATTGTCCAGATATACTACAAGCAATCTATTACATAGAGAGCGCGATATTGATGAGCTGTCAATTACTGTCAGCGTCGATTTTGACCAGTGAAAATAGGTTGGAGGTTTGCTGATGCACGGAGCAGGTTAGGACATCTTCATGGGAAAAACTGAAACAATCTGCTTGCTCGCTCGTTCGTTCACATCGCGTCTAGTTCGGAAGAGGTGTTAGACTACAGTCTAAGTTGCAAATAGCATTCTTTAAAGCCTCATTTTCACTTTAATGTTTGTATTATTGATTTGTTATCCTTTTTTTGAAAATAGTGAAAATAAGGACAGACAAAATCCTGGATTCTTAAAGTATACAAAACAACCACATAGGAGCATTAATAATGAAGGATATATGTATGCCAAGCTGAAGATATTACTGTCTCTTTGACTCACCCCTTCTCTCTTGTCTCTCTCCAGCGCTCCGTGCATGAACTCCATCGACACCTCCTCGTTCTCAGCCAGCCAGGCCAGAACAAACTGGAGGAACCACCTGGAACAATAACAAAACTCTGTTTCTACCTTTCTGTTTGATGAAACATAAAGTTCAGACACAAAACCTACTGGATGTGACTCTTTTAATCTTCTGCTTTCATAAAGCGTAAACAAAATGATTTGCTGTTTATTTCTAAAGCTTGCAGATTCAGAAACTTCTTTTAATCCTTTTTTCAAAACATATCTTTTCAAAAAGTCCTTCTATTAATTCTCCAGTACTAACATGTCTTTTCTCTTTTATTTTATTTGTTTGTTTGATTCTATCTTAATGAATCTGTGAAATTGTTCCTCTTTTAATTGCCTCATTGTTATCCTGTGAAATGTTTTACCCATTTAAAGCACCTTTGTTTTGAAAGGTTCTGTATCAATAAAATGTATCATCATTATTACCATTACTCTGTCGTCCATATTTCTAGAGTCCAAACCCAGTGAGGAGAGTGTGTGGAATGATGTATGTGAACTATTGTGTGTGCAACAACAGACTAAATCTCAATGGAAAGGTAGAAATAATGATGAGCTCCTGTTTGTCGGGAGGAGATGGAGACAGAGTGAGACAATGATGAGGCGTGTGTGTGTGAGTGTGTGTGTGTTTCTTACGCAGGGTACTCAGGCACAGTGTCTGTGAAGGCGGGCAGGTCTTTAACATACTCGTTGTAAAGCCACTTGACCTTGAAGTGCAGGTTCATGTAGTCAGCAGTCTTACACAGTCTATGCTTCTCGTGTTCTGTAAAAACGACAACCGCACACACAGAAACACAGCAATATAAACGCCAGATTTATCACCAGAGGTGTGCTGCAGCAGTTGCAGGTTTAAAGTCTCTTGGTGAAGATTTTGAATACTCTAACTCTAATGCAGAGGTTCCCAACCCTTAGGTATATTATAAGATAAGATAAGATAAGATAAGATAAGATAAGATAAGATTCAATCCATATTTGTTGGCGTTTAGCATTTCAAAAAACAGCATTTTTACCGCGGCCTCCATGCCTCCCTTTGTGTGTGTCAAGCAGGAGAGCAAATAATCTAACTGCACCATGAATTAAATTAATTTAACCACAATAAGAAAAAATCTATTTTGGTTCTAACTCTAATATATAATGAATTAAATCGTTACAAAAAAAGAACATATTATGTTGGCATATCCATCAAAACATCATGACTTTATGTTGATGAAACTGACGAGTTGATTTAATAAAAATTTAGGATTTTGTTCGAGGATAAGTAATTTTTTGGGTGATGACGTCAGCTTTTCATATTGTAGATACAAGTAGCAGGGAACCACTGCTCTAACGTTATTTTGTGTGCATGTTCGTTTGTACCCATGAATCTTTTACATTTTTCACAAAACGTAGTGAGTTCATAATCAAAAAGTATAGTTGGATAATCCTGAGCAACATATCTAAATAAATTATATACATACTTACAAATAACAGATCAAAGTTTGCCAGTAATTTCCTGTTTTCATGAAACTCTGATCAGACCGCAGGACAGAGATGCATCATTCCTACTAGAGTTAATTACTTTCTAGGTAGCCTTACATAAGATATGAGGCGTAACAGGTGGATGCACCATGACAGAGATCTATAGTTAGTGTGTCCTCTTAAATTAATTGTGGGAAACAACAATATTATGAAAAGGATCCAAACGTTCCTTGAAGTTGAGAATCAGACAAACAATCCTGCAGTGAAGTCACACCGTGGTTTGCTCCAGCCGGTTGTAATTTTAAAAATGCTTCAACACAGTGGTGAAATTCTTCACTGTGAGTTTCATCAAAATCCAATCAGTGTTGTTTGTGTCTCATGAACCAACAAAACAACAAATGAATGGAGGAATGAGAGCGAGGTGACCGATCCTGGAGACCAAGCCTCCACACTGATTTCATTCTGGGCTCCAATTATGGGACAAGTCCAACATTACAAACAAACAAGTAGAAGAGTCACAGCGCACCGAGGTCGATTTATCAACCATATTTCTGTAGTTGTAGAATGATTCTAGGTCAATGAACGGCAGTGAGAAAGGAAGATGTTAATATATTTGTAATCTATACGATAAGGAAGCTAACGTCTGTTTCTACAGGTCTAAGGATGTCTTACAACTAATAATTGAAAGCAGTGTTAAAAGCAGCAAAGTAGACATTTCCTCTATCGATCAGAGGTTCCCAACCCTCAAATCATTCGCTAACGGGCTGCGAGGAAACGTGCAAAGCAAACCAAAAATAAATAAGCTCAATAATAACGTCACTTTAAAGGCTAGACTTTGCGTCTGTGCATCTGTTTGTGGTGCATTTTCTTCATTCCTACCTGCCATGCCCCAAACATACAAACATACATACTGATTTTTATGAAAGTGTGTTATCAGTATGCAAGGTAACCATTTAGCAGTACATTAAATCTGCTGAGAGGGCTTTCTGTACTTTTTTAATCAATTTAGTAAGCAACCATTATTAACTAAAGACAGTTTTTTTGTATTTTCATGCTTTTTTGCAGTCTCAAATTGTTATTGTTGTCTATCCTTTAAAGGCCATCCCTGAGAGGATAGACATTTTTAAATAAAGAGACATATATCATGCCTTAATCAAAACTTTTATCCCATGTATCCCCCACAATGGGACTCAAGGTCAAATAAGGTCTGGAATCTCTGCTATGGATGTCTAATTACTAGGGATGCTCTTTTAGAAAAATGTTCCTAACCGATAACCGACCCTTGTTAACCGATTATCAACCGTTAACCGACAAGGTTTGTGACTCGTACCAGCTGCAGGAGCACAACAGATATTCGTTGACGGGAGTCTCCAGTTCACCGTCCGGGAGCGTTAACTTAGCAGCTACAGGGCTGCGTGTAGTGTCGCGGACATGCAGCCACTTTCCCAGTAAAAGTCTCCGCCACATTTAGTTTAGTTTAGCAGGTTGTCAGCTGTGTGTCTGCCCGGCATAACTTTAGCGAGGGACCAACAAACAGTGTGTGTATTTGTGCTACATTAGCAGCTCTAGCATTGCTGGAGGCTTCGTGCTCGCCGCCGCACGCGTAGTCTGCGTAACTTTAGCAAGTTTCCAACAGACCGTGTGTGTGTTGGCGGTGAGTGTGAGGTTGTTGGTGGCGTTCTAGCTGTCAATGTAGGTGTAGCAGTGTGTGTACAGTTTATTTGTCGGTGAATAAATGCTACAAAACTAACTCAGAGACCTCCGCCTCTTAAGGTGGGCTGTTAAGGTGGACCAGCTTTTATCCTTAAAGTGACGAGCCGCTCCTCTGAGCTGCTCAACTTTTTAATTAATTATTAACATTTCTTTTAACCGTTTTAACCGATAGCGTTAATTGGTTAAAATGCTTAATGTCGGTTAACGGTTAAACGGTTAATTATGGACATCCCTACTAATTACAAATACACACACACACACACACACTCATCTTACCAGTGGAGAAATCAACTTTGCGGACACGAAATGAGGTGGGAGCTGAGATGGCAACAGAATTACAAAACAAAGCAATGAGAGTTCAGAGAAAACAGAGAAACAGGTTTGAAAAGAAAAGACTGAAATGAGAATTTTAGAGTATAAAATAATGTTAGACAATACTCACAATACTAGAGGGGTTTAAAGGTAGACTAGACACAGACAAAAATAACAACCTAGATATGGGTCTCCTGAAGGGCTTGTCAGCGATCTAACTTGTGATTTGAGCTCTAACAGACTATCTGACTCAGGTACAAAACAGCTCAGTGTGCTAGACAACGTTTCAGGACACTATAGTTTCTACAGTTTCTACAAGTCTACTATGAGACGCAGTCAAAAGCCAGAAGATTGAAGCAGGTTTCAAATAAGACAGAGGGACTCTCTGATGATGGCTCACTGACTTGAAACAGCTGTTCTCGCATTAATCTCCAAGTACATCTTACAGTATAATGAGGAGCGCTTTGGGTGCAATTAATGTTATAGAGAGGCGAAGTCTCGCCCTTTTCAGCCCCTTTATGTACCGCAGTTAACGGCAAAAGACAAATCATTTTTGGCTCTCGTTTGAATTGCACCATGAATCACAAACATGATGTTTGCCAATTTAAAAACAGGATTTAGCAAGTCAAGAAAGTCTCAGTTTGTTATTAAACTGTGGAAGTATCAGACTGTGAAAATAAGTAATTAGAAAGACTACACACCCGAAAATGCCGTAAGTGACGTCTGTCTATCTGAAGCTACGTTGTCTGTGTGTTTCCTACTGGGATGAACTCACACCAGCAACAGGTCTGATCGTTCTTTCTCTTCCCGGCTGATAAACAGACCAGGAGTCGCTGGATTAGGTAAGATAACGCTTCATTTGTGCGTGGAACACATCTAAGTTAGTTAGATAGTGTTGGTGACGTATATTGTGCGAGACGAGAGATGTAGTTCACTGAGCGGTTTAACACAAAAGTAAATAATTCTATGAAAAAAACAATGACAAACTTTCTTGACTTGAAAAATGATCTTTTAAATTGACAAACATCATATGTGTGATTCATGGAGCAAAACACCAGAAGGGGAGAGACTTCGCCTCTCTATAGACACAAAACTGTCAGTTTGTCACAGTGATTGAAACTGTGTTTACTTCAGGCACCAAATCTGGCAACAGTCTAAGAAAAGGCTCGTTTTTCACAACACCCAAAGCACCATATTATTCATTTTTTATATCATTTTAAAGTTTTCGATGACCTTCAAGAGAGTCTGTATTCCATTAACGCCCGCTGCCAAAGATGTTTGATCAAAATGTACTTGTTTTGACCAGACGGCGTTAGATTATAGCTTTGACTTCTGACTACGTCTTGTCATCAGCTACGTCATATTTATCCATAATCTCACCGTTGTTCCAGCGGTAGTGGTCGACTTTGAATAAAACTGGAAGAGACGATGGCAAAGAGAAGAAAGAGAGATGATGGAGAGCGAAAGTGAAGTGTGAAGGTGGAGGGGAAGAAATCTCTCTCTTACTTTCACACACAGATACAGACACAAACAGTCTTACCCTCCAGGGCATATTTCATGTCCTGAGCGAACAGCCTCCACATGACCTCCGTGCTGACTTTACCCACATCGAGCTCCTGAGGAAACCTGAAGGCAGAGTTCAGACAAACAGTTAAACTATTAGTTCATCTGCATCTTTAAGCAAGTTGGACACAACAAACAGTAGCTTGGGGGGTTTCTCCGACCTTCACAGTTTGAAACTAGTTGAAACAACAAACTGACATTAATAATTTATGAGCCAATATTTGATCAGTCTACTGTGTTTACAGTCATTAAAGGGAAACAACTTGCAGCAACAAGTTTAAAGAAGCAGTGGGTAGGATTTGGCGGCATCTGGAGGTGAGGTTGCAGATTGCAACCAACTGAAACTTCACGCCCCTTAGTGTCACTTTAGGCAACAGCACCACGCTTAAAACTAGTACATATGTACGGGACACGAACAAACAGCTGATCGTATCATGACTTAGTGCGTCTTTTCGCTCTTTAAACTACATCACCGCAGTCACTCCCGGTGCACTTTCTCAGAGCGTTTGCTGTTGCAGCAGATGGGTTTACATTGTAGTTAAGGGAAAGCCCGGTGCGTCTCATACAGGTGTCTTGTGCGCCGGTATTGAACCGGTATTGACGCCCTGGGAATGAGAACAGGCTGGTGTAGCAGAACTACGGTGGCTGACGCGAAAACGTGAAAATGTGAATGTCCCTATCTAGAGCCAGTTTTTGGTTTGACCATTCTGGGCTACTGTAGAAACATGGCAGAGCAACATGGCGACCGGCTCCATGAAGAGATGCCGGATATAAAGAGCTCATTCTAAGGTAACGAAAATGAAACAAGTCTTAGTTTCAGGTGATGATACACCAATGAAACATACTTATTTAAAGTCAGGGTTGACGATGTTCTCCAGTCTACACTATTTGTTCTATTGGTTGAAATGGTCTTTACACCCCGACTGCGATCCATTACTGATGAGCTCTGAAAAAGGACCGGAAAAGAGGCGTCATCTGTAGCTGCTGTAATCCTGTAAAAACGTCTACCAATCACTGCCTCGCGGTCCGCTTGGAAAGAACCAATCAGATGCCTCCCTGCTCGTACTCTACCCTTGGCGTGCACCAGCCTGAACTCAAAGGGTGTCACCGCCGCACGTTTACCAGAGAATGGAGCCATGCAGTAGCACTGCCGCGGTTACTTGTCATGAGGTAGCGTTGTTGAGTTGAGGTCCTCTCTTCGCTCTGTGTCTGTGAAGTAGTTACGATGCGGCGGTGCTCGTGCATGTGTGTGTGTGTGGGGGGGGTGTTGCCTTGGAAGGAGACCCGAGGGGAGAGGGTGGTTTAGACGGAGCTCCTTTCAAATCATGCTAGCTTTCCAACATTGTCGACCCTATCTTTAATATTATATTCCATTTCTGCTAACAGAGATGTTACACACTGGTCCTTTAAATAATGTGCTGCTAGCAATCTACAGTATTTGTGTTAGAAAATCCAAAATAACAGTAAATACTGTGTTTAAAAGTTAAAAAAAGACTAAAATATTCAAATTTTAGATTCAATTTTGAATTAAAATCATCCAAAAATAAACTACAGAGATACATAGATTTATTTTACAGGTACAAATGATTGTTTTAAAAGTAACTA